>JAOPHQ010001162.1:30000-65000 GCA_030340625.1 Merluccius polli
ATTCTTCTTCCTCACCCTCTTCATCATCATCCTCTTTCTCTCCCCCATCCTTCCTCACCATCTTCCTCACCCTCTTCCTTACATTCTTCATCATCATCTTCCTCTCCCCCATCCTCCCTCACCATCTCCCTCATCCTCTTCCTCACACTCTCCATCATCATCATCTTCCTCCTCCCCATCCTCCCTCCTCCCCCTCACCCCCCCCCCACCCCCCCCCCCACCCCAACTCTTCATCATCATCTTCCTCTCCCCCATTCTCCCTCACCCTCTTCCTCACCCTCTTCATCATCATCTTCCTCTTCCCCATCCATCCTCAACATCTTCCTCATCATATTCTTCTTCCTCACCCTCTTCATCATCATCTTCCTCTTCCCCATCCATCCTCAACATCTTCCTCATCATATTCTTCTTCCTCACCCTCTTCGTCATCATCTTCCTCTCCTCCATTCTCCCTCACCCTCTTCCTCACCCTCTTTATCATCATCTTCCTCTCCTCACCATCTTCCTCATCATATTCTTCTTCCTCACCCTCTTCATCATCATCCTCTTTCTCTCCCCCATCCTTCCTCACCATCTTCCTCACCCTCTTCCTTACATTCTTCATCATCATCTTCCTCTCCCCCATCCTCCCTCACCATCTCCCTCATCCTCTTCCTCACCCTCTTCATCATCATCTTCCTCTTCCCCATCCATCCTCAACATCTTCCTCATCATATTCTTCTTCCTCACCCTCTTCATCATCATCTTCCTCTTCCCCATCCATCCTCACCATCTTCCTCATCATATTCTTCTTCCTCACCCTCTTCATCACCATCCTCTTTCTCTCCCCCATCCTTCCTCACCATCTTCCTCACCCTCTTCCTTACATTCTTCATCATCATCTTCCTCTCCCCCATCCTCCCTCACCATCTCCCTCATCCTCTTCCTCACACTCTCCATCATCATCATCATCTTCCTCCTCCCCATCCTCCCTCCACCCCCCCACCCCCCCCCCCAACAGTCTCTGCTGAGCATCCCCGGCTCTCCGTTCATGTCGCGCCACAACAGCCGCAGCAGCATCTTCAGCTTCAAGGGCCGCTCCAAGGACGCCGGCTCGGAGAACGAGTTCGCCGACGACGAGCACAGCACGGTGGAGGAGAGCGAGGACCGCCGCGGCTCCCTCTTCATCCCCTACCGCCGCAACAGCTACAGCGGCTACAGCCAGGGTTCGTCGCGCATCCACCCGCCGGCGCCGCACGCGGGCGGCAAGAGAAACAGCACGGTGGACTGCAACGGCGTGGTGTCGCTCATCGGCCCCGGGCCCGGCGGACGGCTCCTGCCTGAGGTGAAAATAGATAAAGCAGCCACTGACGACAGTGTAAGGACGGTCCGTGAGACACCGATACGGTCTAGGCATGGCGGCGGTGCCCTCCCTAACCTCTTCCCGACTCCTCCTTACTCCAGGCTCTCCGGCTTCTCCTTTGCCTCCTTCTCATTCTATCCTTTGCTGTTGTTTCCTTGTACATCACTTTGGTCACCCACCGGTGCCCCTGGCCTTCCAGTAGGAAGTTTCTACCTTTTTAGCTAGGATCATTTTCGTCATATAATTTCGTCATGCACTGGAACAGGGCAACCTAGTTTAACACTTTCCCGCTCTGGCCCCCTGCTTTCAACGGTCCCACACAACTGCACTGCTTATGGATCATAGTCCTAACTTAACGTTAATCTGCCAAGACATCCTTCTAAACTTACTAAGCAATGTCCTTTACATTATACACCTCAACTTCCTTTGCAACATACACCTAAACAACGTCACCTTTAAAATAGTTGTTATAGATACTCAAACCTTATGTAAGAAAGTCTCTCAATGGATAGTTCTTTAAGAACTGTGCGTTTCAGTATTTCCCTTTCTCTCTTTAATTCTGCCTCTCTCGCTCTCTTTACATTTGTTTTGACTTCTTGCACTTGATCCTGTCCTAACGTCAGCCACTGGGTGGTGCTACAACACCCAGCGGAGCTTCACTTTAACAGCATTCTTCCTCCGAGCTAGCATGGTGGTCTGACACCCCTTTATTCTCAGCCAATCCAATTGATTTACCCTTTTTCTACTCATACGTAATCCAACGTAGCATGGTGTAGCAGTGAATGATGTTGTGAATTGGCCCGTCTCCTTACTTAACATGCATGCCAGTGCATGCAGTGTAATGGTGAGGAAGTGTAATAGTGCTGAGTCATGGAATATGAATCATGGGACAAATTGATGCAGGGTTTTGCTAAGATTTCTTGTATTGTTGTGGAGAATACTGAAGGGCAGGAAGGGTGACTTGATGAGTCATATTTGTCATATAATATATATTTCTTAAATATGTTGGTGTACAGGGTATTTATGGTGGTTTAATGAGCAAAGCTCGCACATTAGGCTTCTCCGTCTGAAAAGGCTTGTAAAGCATAATTGTATGTTTGGATTGGATGGTGTGTGTGTGTGTGTGTGTGTGGGTGGGTTTTCGGGTGGGTGTGTGAGCGCACGTCTGCATGGTTATGTGACTGATATTGTGCGTGTGTGTGTGTGTCTCTCTCTCTCTCTCTCTCTCTGAGTACAGACCACAGAGGTGGAGGTGAAAAAGAAGCACTCTGGCTCCCTCATGGTGTCCGTGGACCAGCTCAACTCCTCCTTCAAGGGGAAGGACCGTGCCAACAGCCAGATGAGTGTGATCACCAATACGCTCATGGAGGGTAATTGCCCCCCTTTTTTTTTACTGTCCATCCTCTAACCCAGTGATTCTCAATGGGTGGGTCCCACTTATGGGTTGCGAGGGTCACAGAGCATATGCCAAACCTTCGTCTTTAGAAACAAGCCCATGAATTAACTAATGTTTCAATGTTAATTCATGTTTTGATGGCTTACTATTTCATTGAGTTTAGCCCCAATTGTTGCAGCTTTTTGTTTGCAGCTTCATGAATGCATTTGTTGATTACTGCATTGTTGGTAAATACATTTTTTTATTTTTGGGTCATGACTTAATGACTAATGACACATGTGGGTCCTGAGGCTAGACCAGTTGAGAACCACTGCTCTAACCAACATTTTTTGGTTTTGATAAGGTAATTTATTTCTACATCCTCCGTTCTAGTGTGGGTTTCTTTTATTTTGCTTCAACGGTTTTGCTCACATGAAGTGTCTGTGTGAGTTTTTGCCTTTCGTTTGTGCTTTTTCGAGTTTCTGCCTGACATCATACAAAATGGTGTATTTAACCCTCACTGTCTTAAGGGTCTATGATTGTGGATAAGGGAGAAATACCACAGATGTTATTGTAAACCATATGATGTTTTTATGGTGCTCATTAGACCAAATATATAAGGACTGAAGAAGGATAGAAGAACTATTCGTAGTCAAAGCTGTATTGGTGCTTGTGTGCAAACAGCGTGTGATAAACAGAATTTAAAAAAGTAGGAAAATTGAGTTCTTATTTCACTTCTTGACCTTTCTCTGATGTCACTTACCCCCATCCCTCTTTATCCCCAACTCTCTATCTCTCTCATTCTCTCTCCCTCTCTCCCCATCTCTCTCTCTCGCCACATCTCTCTCCCCATCTCTCTCCCCATCTCTCTCTCTCTCTCTCTCTCTCTCTCTCTCTCACTCTCTCTCTCTCCCCATCTCTCTCTCCACATCCCTCTCCCCATCTATGCTGCTCCGTCGCTCTCTCCCCATCTTTCTCTCTCTCTCTCTCTCTCTCTCTCTCTCTCTCTCTCTCTCTCTCTTTCCCTATCCCTCTCTCCCCGTCTCTCTCTCCCCATCTCTCCCCTCACGTGCAGAGCTGGAGGAGTCCCAAAGGAAGTGTCCACCTTGCTGGTACAAGTTTGCCAACACGTTCCTCATCTGGGAGTGCTTTCCCATGTGGCTGAAGATCAAGCACATCGTGTACCTGATTGTCATGGACCCCTTTGTGGACCTGGCCATCACCATCTGCATTGTCCTCAACACTCTCTTCATGGCCATGGAGCACTACCCCATGACTCCTCACTTTGAGGAGGTGCTGTACGTGGGAAACCTGGTGGGTAAACGTAAACAGCCCCACGGTGCATGCTGGGATACGCTTCACTGACAAACGGCCGATTTGTTTGTTTCACGCGATCTCCCGTTTACCGTGGTTATGTGACAAGTGGACATGCTCAGTGCTTAATTTGTAAAGTGGGAGGTACCGGAACGCAGAGGGGGTGTGGATCCGGCGGCTCATTACGGGGTTAGAGGTACCGGTACCTCAAAAATCCGGTGGTGCCGGATCCACCGTCGGAGGTGCCGGATCCAACGTCGGAGGTGCCGGAACATGTTCCGGCGTGTTCCGGCCCAAATTAAGCCCTGGACATGCTAGACCAATCCCAGTTTCCCAGTGCTTAATGTGATACATATTGACTGTAATTACTTTTATCCGGGTGTACAGCACAACATATATAGGGCTAGATCTGCGGCCATCTTAAGTAGGTCAGAATTAAGATCCCACTGTTGGTTACATTTTAATTATTGGGCACAGGGCTGACAGTGAGCATTTGGTAAATTAATAAATTAATTGATAATTTGGTTTTCTTATATGGTACACATGCTATGATGATATATTTCATAAGTCTGAGTCATACAGTGTTCATTATCCACGCTTCTAATGAACCCCATTGATCAAATCTTGGAAAAAAGGCATAGCAACATAGCGTCAATATGTAGGAGGGCCATTTGTCTGTTAGTAACTGAATAGCAGATTGCAACCTAATCTAAGACGATGATTTGAAACAATACCCTTGCTCTACCACACACACACACACACACACACACACACATTCACTCACTCACTCACTCACAGACCTTTTATGGGGTCTCATTAAAAATTCAGTTCCATTTTAATGCAGCCAACCTGCCTGCGACTCAAACTCTAAAACTCATTCTACACTCAGTCAGGACCATCTCCCCTTCCATTTTTAACCTTCTCTCTCTTATCTCTCTCTGTGTCACCTCACCCACACCCTCTCTATGTTTCTCTCTCTCTCTCTCTCTCTGTTTTCTTCTCCCTTGAATCAATTGTCTTGATCGTAAGCCACGCAAGTGACCCCCATTCCAATGATCGATTTGGAGCTTGAGTTTACCAAATTCAAAGTACCGACTCGCTTCTTCCCCCAATTGGCTTACGAGACGTATCAGAATTCAATAGCCAGCCAGTGACTGGCAACCATGCCGCGTCTGGGATCCAAAGAGACACGCTGTCTGGCTGCCAGGGCGAAGCGGTAAAGTGAGGTCATGGGGATTGGCATGCTATCATAAGCTGAAGAGGAAACGATGCAGTGGTGCGGTTCGGGAGAGATGGCGCAGTGTGGATCACTGGGTGGGCTCTGGGAGGAGGAGGACGGTGATGGTGATGATGGGTGGGGGGAGCTGGTCAGTCGTGGGTCCTTAAGTGCTGCTGCTGCTGGGATGCTACAGTGCTGCTCTATGACCTTGCCCTGTCAGGAGACTCACCCGGAGAGAGAGAGAGAGCAATCCATTTTTAATCAGCAGCACATCAAACCAAACGCTACGTAGGCAAAACTACAGCTTTCCACTCGCTGCTTAAATTCCACTTCTATACTCTTGCAGTATTGCCGCACATAAAAAAGCCTCAGCTGTTTTTCTTTGTTGTTGTTTTTTGTTTAGTCCTTTTGTTTTAGTTTATGTTTTTTTTATCATTTGTTCCCAAAAGCGCAGCAGCCGGCGTACTGAAGGATCGTGTGCAGCTATATCCTGATATTTAATGTTTATTTTCAATAAAAAAGATTTTATGATAAAAAAAAAGAGTACTAACTATAATTCAATTAAATATTGAAGGGATTATTGTTTATGAAAAAATTAACCCCTAACAAATTTCGTATCAGTACTCAATTCAACTCAAGTCAATTTTGTCATTTAAAATGTCAAAGATTAAGCAGACGGCTGCATCCAAAGCGACTTGCAGTGACTTTAGATACATGTCATTGCGGAGCTGGAGCTAGGTCCATTCATTTAGGACTATTAAATGACATTTCAGTCTAAACGACACGTAGGGTACAAGAAGGGCTTTGCTTATTAAAGAAATGATTTTCCTGCCAAAAAAGGGGCACAGACTGCATACTCTACTATGTGCCGACCTGACATGAAACTGTAACCCTGTAGGTGTTCACGGGGATCTTCGCGGCGGAGATGTTTGCCAAGCTGATTGCCATGGATCCCTACTACTACTTCCAGGAGGGCTGGAACTGCTTCGACAGCTTCATTGTGACCCTGAGTTTAGTTGAGCTGGGATTGGCTGACGTGGAAGGCCTGTCAGTGCTGCGCTCCTTCCGATTGGTGAGTATATATGTACTGAGTAGGAAGTGGCTCCAAAAGCGTCCCTTTAACTGGTCATTAACGGTAAGGGTTAAGAGCGGATGTAGCACTTAAACATTTCCCTTCTTCTTCTTCTTCTTCTTCTTCTTCTTCTTCTTCTTCTTCTTCTTCTTCTTCTTCTTCTTCTTCTTCTTCAGCTGAGAGTGTTCAAGCTGGCCAAGTCGTGGCCCACCCTCAACATGTTGATCAAGATCATCGGCAACTCCGTGGGCGCCCTGGGCAACCTGACCCTGGTGCTGGCCATCATCGTCTTCATCTTCGCCGTGGTGGGCATGCAGCTGTTCGGCAAGAACTACAAGGACTGCGTGTGCAAGATCGCCCCGGACTGCGAGCTGCCGCGCTGGCACATGCACGACTTCTTCCACTCCTTCCTCATCGTGTTCCGCGTGCTGTGCGGCGAGTGGATCGAGACCATGTGGGACTGCATGGAGGTGGCCGGACAGACCATGTGCCTCACCGTCTTCATGATGGTCATGGTCATCGGGAACTTGGTGGTAAGGAGCACAAAAAACAGCACCAAAAAACCGCAAAGATGGCGCAAAGGATGAGCGGACAAAACAACAGATGGATTGGGATTTTACTGTAAATGACGCCGAGATGAACTGATTATTGTTTGTCGATTGTTTTTGTATTATTTTGGATAGAGTGGCCTCAGGGTCTATCAGTGTGTTACGAAGAAGAAAGTACAATCTCGTCTATATAGAGGCCCGCTGTTCCAGGGTTGTGCGTGTGTGACCGCTCCTCCCTGTTGTCCCAGGTGCTGAATCTGTTCCTTGCCCTGCTGCTGAGCTCCTTCAGCGCAGACAACCTGGCGGCGACCGACGACGACGGCGAACCCAACAACCTGCAGCTCGCCATGGTGCGCATCAAGATCGGCATCGCCTGGTTCAAGGCCCACATGCGGATCATCATGGCCACTGTGCTCAAGAAGGTAGTCGCGCAAAAATCATTCTCATGTCCAGATCACCGGGGTGACCGGCCCCCCTACTGTTTTCATTGTGATATGTGTACTTTTGGTGTCTTCGTGCGTTTTTTTTAAACATGGCTAACTTGTCGTTTGGATTAAAAAAACAACAACAACAACAAAAAACAGCCCATCGAGGACGAGCAGAAGCCTCTGGACGACATGTACGACAAGAAGCTCAACTGCATCGCCAACCACACGGGCGTGGACATCAACCGCGAGCTGGACTACGCCAAGAACGGCAACGGCACCACCAGCGGCATCGGCAGCAGTGTGGGCAAATACATGATCGACGAGGACTACATGTCCTTCATCCACAACCCCAACCTGACCGTGTGTGTGCCCATCGCCGTCGGGGAGTCCGACTTTGAGAACCTCAACACGGAGGACTTCAGCAGCGAATCGGACGTCGAGAACAGTAAAGACGTGAGTAAAATACGGGAGCCACGTTACGTCGCCTGACTTCTTGTTTTTGTTTTTGTTGATCCATAACTGCCCCAAAAAAAACGACAACCCATTGATCGGTTTCGCCTCCTCATACATTATTAGCATGGGTGGTCCCAGTTGGAATCGAACCCCTGACCCTGGCAACGTCAATGCCACGCTCTAAACGATATTAGCTATTCTTACAAGGGCTTATGACTCCTGTGCTTATGTTACAGTAAGGAGAAAAGATGTGATGTGGAGCGCTGTCGTTTTTCCTCTTTGTATGTGTAGCCACGTGACATGTTTCAGGATATTCCCTTAGTTTGTGTCCTGCCGTTCAGTCGGTCTGTATGGGGATGGAAGGGAGTCGGAGAAATGACTGGAAACAGAATAACGAAAGCTAGACCAGCGCACCGCCGACCGGTGGTCTGGAAACCTAAGCTAGGAGGAGCAGATCCCCACCGACGCTCTACACCTGATCTTTATTGTTTCGGGATGTTTGATACAAGCGGGGAGTGGGTCACCTTGACCTGGTTTGCATAAGGTAACAAGGTAAAGACAGCAGCCTCAATACTGTACCTGCAGCAGCTCTCCAGGCTACTGTGTCCTCTTAACCAGCCACGCTAATCCCCCCCGCATTCCAGCCCCTCACCGCCTACCGCTGTGGCGATTGGACGCAGACAGAGGCACTGTCAGCCAATCATAGTGAGCGAGAGAGGGGCTTCGGTGCTGTGGTACACCAGGCAGAAGGAGGAGGGGAGGGTGGGAGGGAGGCAGGGAGGGGAAAGGAGGCAGGGAGGGAGGGCGGGGGAAGCAACGAGAGGTAGAGGCACGCACAGTAAGAGAGAGAAATGGGGAGAAGGGAATAAAGCGAGAGAGAGAATGTGGCCGTTTGCTGACTGCTCAGGATTGTAAAGTGCAGCATCATTCTCTTGTGAATTGGATTGGCTCGCTGCATCTGTGTCTGCATGCGTGCGAGTCTGTATTTTCTTTAATTTTTTTTTATAATAGGCATGTAAACACCGGTTTGCCCGGATCCACCTTGACTTATTGTCCGGTGTTGATGAAGATGAATCACCATAGGTGGAATTCAGTTCACAGCAGCTTTTGCTTTCATGTCTCCATCCCACACAAGCGCTACATCTATTTAGGATGCTAGCTATGCTGCAAACTCCAATCATTTCTAAACTCCTGACGTCGTCAGGAACGTACAGTACAGTATTAACAGTACAGTACAGTGAGTCCCGAAATTACCCCTAAATAACTGAGCATTGTGTTTAGATAACACCATAACCATCCTTGCTCATGCCATTGATCACACGCCAAGGTTAATTATCGAGACAGTGTGTGAAGTCTGTGACTAACTTCCAAGGTCACCTCAATGGTAAAAAAAAGAAAAAGAAAAGGGTCAACGACAGAGTACACACAGCGTTCAGGCAGACATGTTGGTGATGGATGGACTTGATCCCCGTGTTGCTCCCCGTGTCCCCAGCTGGATGACACCAGCTCCTCCGAGGGCAGCACCATAGACATCAAGCCTGATCTGGAGGAGGTTGCGGTGGTGGAGGTGGTGGAGGAGTATCTGGACCCGGACGCCTGCTGGACAGATGGTAGGGAGCACGCACCGTCGTATCCCCCATATAGGATCATCCATTACAGGAGAGAGAGGGGGGGGGGGGGGGGGGGGGGGGGCGGGGTTTAACGCCTCGATGAAATGCTTTGCTATTTTTCAAGGTTTTATGTGGGAAATGTTGTCACTGATAAAAATGACCACAACGATCTTTAATAAACAAATAATAATTATACAGTATAACGCCAGTAAAAAAAAACCTAATGTTTTGGTTAAAAGTAAACATAAAAGTGTAATATATGTATTTTTGTAAGTGTCAGCATCAGACCTGGTGGTGAAGTAGGGGACCTTTACCTTCCTTTACCTTTACTTTAGTACTTTCAAAAAGGAAAAAAAAGTGTCATCACACATCTTAGCACACATGCTGTTCATAGTGTGGCTACAGCATACCGAAGTCTGTAAATAACACTCGGATCCATACGGCCCGTTGTACTTGTTCTGTTTCCCTGACAACCAGAATGCATTGCCAAGTACAAGTGCTGCGATGTCCCCATCACCCACGGCTGGGGGAAGCACTGGTGGTTCCTGAGGAAGACCTGCTACCTGATCGTGGAACACAACTGGTTTGAGACCCTCATTATCTTCATGATCCTGCTCAGCAGTGGAGCCCTGGTAAGGCCCAGGGCAACAGACCAGCACACACACACACACAGCTGCAGATACACACGCAGAGAGGGATGTATGAGGGCGTACGCGCGGACCGACGAATGTATTGTGTCGTCGAGGGCGAGGAGGTGGTTTTCGTGCTCTGCGCTTTCCTCCGGGCGACCAAGCCTGATGTAATTGTTGCTAATGGACATCAAAGTGCTGTAATGCACCACCCTTTCCACTGAAGGAATCCAGCTTAGGTTTGCAGCTTTTGTGGAAGGACGGTAGCCAAATAGTGATCTGAAACACTTATGTGTTGAAGGGTGAACACGGGCTATAGGAGATAAACGGGCTGAGAGACGGATCGGTCAGGACTGGAGGGGGGAAAAAAGCTGTCCATACAAAAAAGCGAGCCTTCGTCATGAACCCCCCCCCCCCCCCTCCCATGAAATGAACCATCACACACACAGTAATGCTTCATTCAACTACTCCTCAAGACATCAACTGAAACACAGCTGTAAATTAAACCTCCCACCTTTGTGTGTGTGTGTGTGTGCGTGTGTATGTGTGTGTTTTTGTGTATGTGTGTGTGTGTGTGTGTGTGTGTGGCTTTGTCCCTAGGCCTTTGAGGACGTGTACATTGAACAGAGGAAGACCATTAAAATCATCTTGGAGTATGCTGACCGGGTGTTCACCTACATCTTCATCCTGGAGATGCTACTGAAGTGGGTCGCATATGGCTTTGTGAAGTACTTCACAAACGCCTGGTGCTGGCTCGACTTCTTCATTGTGGATGTAAGTCTCCATCCATCTCATAAACGGTTGGATGTTTTTTGGGGGTTCTCCACAGCGTAGCACCGCCAGCAGCCACCATACACCGTTCATTATTTCAGTACTGGTCCGATGTCTTGTTTCGATTGTAATCTAGGGGGTCAAAAGTATAGATGTATCGAGATGGAATTCAATTGAAATTCTGTGTGTCTGCTAAATGCAACCGTAGATGCACAAATACATTGTATCACGAAAACGTTGTCCATGCAGCCGGGTGACCATAGGCCCTCTCCAAGAGTTTCATCGCCATCATTAACGTTTCAAACTTCCTTTTGTATTGATTTGCTAAAATGGTGCTTCCATGATGTTGCCCTTTTTGGGCATGTCCTAATATGACAAATCTGTAGTGGATACCACTACTGGCATAACGGCTCTGGTATTAAATACATTTAAGTGAAATGGTTCTTTGGTCCATTTTGATGGAGATGGAATGGAGTGAGGGTCATTTACAGCTTAATATTCAATTAAGTCTAAGACAGATAATCTGTATGTAATACTTTTATGTGTAGAATTTTGATGTCTAGATGTCAAGAAAGTATATATCAATCAATAGGTATTGATTGAATTGATTGATCTGATGTTATCCAAATTAATGGCAAAGACCCTCAATAGTGAGTTGTCCCTGGTCTGCCTTTGTTCGGTTTTATTTTATATTTTGTTACTTGATACATGGACTAATGTGTTCCTAAACATTCACAATATGTTTTATGACATTCTGTTGGGTTACTTTTTCCATAATGCCTAGTCAGTTAGCAATCAGCTAATCTCTTGCCAACCATGTGCAATGAATGTCCGGCATCCGCTGTTTTTGAATGTCGCCATGTGGTATGACACTAATAGGGTGAATGTAGCAAGGAAATATTGCAGCGCGGATGTACTGAAGTGTGCTTGCGTGTGTGCGCTGCTTATCCACACCTTGTCTCTCTCCCTGGGTAGGATTTCCCAGGATTCCAGTTTCCACCAAGACGCCATCCTCCCAATAGGCAATTATTACATTCGTACAGTAATCCCCTGCTATGACTCTGTGGAAATCGCCGGAAGTGTTTTGATGTCTGCTGGAATACGAGCGTCGCGGCACTGACCTGTCCTCTCTCTCACACAGCAGGTGTCTAAAAGTGTATGTCTCTCTCTAAGTAGAGAGAGAGGCCTGCTGCTGCTGCTGCGAGAGAGGGAACTGAGAGGGGCCATGTTTGAGGGTCCAGGGTAAGGTCGATGTGTTGTGCGACGGCTCTTTCCTTCACAGGTCCTCTTCCTCCTCTATTTCTAACCCACCCCACCCTCCTCCCCACCCACCCCAGAAAGTAGTTGTCCTCAACCTTCCTCCTGCGTCCGCTCTCCTGTGTGTAACTAAAGCTGCTCTCTCTTGCGTGTGTGAACCACCGTGTGGTTTCTTTTCCGTACAGTGTGTCGTCCCGTATTATACTCTTGTGCCGCGGTGAGTTTCGTGTTTTTGTGAAAGCGTTTTTTTCCCCTCCTCTGTTTTTTTCCTCCTTCCCTTTGTTTCAATCTTCTCTTCTCTCCCTCTCACGGTGTCCACCGCAAGTTTCTTTCCAGGTGTGCTTACAGCTTGTCGTAAGCTGCTCAGCGAGCGTGACCAGTTTGCTAAACTAAAGCAAACTCAGTTAATCGCAAACTAAAACACATATCCAGAAAAAAACTTGGGGGAGTGTAGTGTCTCTATCTCTCTAACGTTCTGTCTAACCTTCTTTCTATGTATCTATCTATCTATCTATCTATCTATCTATCTATCTATCTATCTATCTATCTATCTATCTATCTAACCCTATCAGCTTAGTCACTATTGTTATAGTCAACTTTCTTAAGTACAATCTCTTTCTGTATACCCCTATATGTGTGCATTCTTTTGTATTTTTCTTTCTCTCTCTCTCTCTCTCTCTCTCTCTCTCTCTCTGGCTGTCTCCCTATAGGTGTCTATTGTAAGCCTTATAGCGAATGCGTTGGGCTACTCTGATCTGGGCCCAATCAAATCACTCAGGACACTGAGGGCCTTGAGGCCCCTGAGGGCCCTCTCACGTTTCGAAGGGATGAGGGTAAGCCATAGGATAGGATGATAGATAGGATTGGTTCTCACCATGCTGGAGGTGACGCGCTATAGACCGTAAGAATTAAAATAAAACCCTTAAAATTTAAAGGGTTACACATCAATCAACGCTTTTTGTGTGCGTCACTGAGCTTTACTAGAGAAACATTTACATTTACATTTAGGGCATTTAGCAGACTTACAATAAGTACATTTGTCAGAAGAAAGTGAAACAATATATCGCTGTCAGTACAGTAAGGCTGTCCCTAGAACAAGTTTCAAGCACTCATAATTGCTAGGTTAACCCGTTCCTCGTATACAACAAAGATAGCTAGGGTAAGATGCTACACGTACTATATTTTTAAGTGCCAGGAACAATAGAGAATACATTCTTAAAGTTGTTATATATATATATATACTTATACTATACTTACATTATATAATTTTCTCACACTATTTCTACATTAATTGAAAAAAGTTAATCCAGTTTAGCAGTCAATGCATGTGGATAACGTGTCCATCAGAGATACGAGAGTCACTGTGGCGGCAACGGCGGTCATATGTCCTGTTGTGATGCTCCCCCAGGTGGTGGTGAATGCTTTGGTGGGAGCCATCCCCTCCATCATGAATGTGCTGCTGGTGTGTCTCATCTTCTGGCTGATCTTCAGCATCATGGGCGTCAACCTGTTTGCCGGGAAGTACTACTTTTGCTACAATGAGACAGCCGAGGATATGTTCAAGCCGGATGAGGTGAACAACAAAACCCAATGCATGGAGCTCATCAACTCAAACTACACGAATGTGCGGTGGAAGAACGTGAAGATCAACTTTGACAACGTCGGCGCAGGATACTTGGCCCTGTTGCAAGTGGTGAGGGGATCATGTGTTGTTCTCCATCTGTTCTCCCAAATTTGTGAATGCTGCTGAACGCATCTCTTACGTGTTGTATCTGCCCACTCACAGGCCACATTCAAAGGGTGGATGGATATCATGTATGCAGCAATAGATTCCAGAAAGGTAGGTTTTGCCAGTTGTGAAGCCTCATTGTACCACAAGTACATTTGAATATAGTTGTGTGTGTATATATATATATATATATATATATATATATATATATATATATATATATATATATATAATTTGGGTTGCTCCACAGGTGGAGGACCAGCCCATCTACGAAGACAACTTGTACATGTACATCTACTTTGTCATCTTCATCATCTTTGGCTCCTTCTTCACCCTCAACCTCTTCATTGGTGTCATCATTGACAACTTCAATCAACAGAAGAAAAAGATAAGCTAATTTTCTTACTTTATAATGTGGACTGCAATGATTAGGCTTGGGATCACTTATAATATATTATTAAAACAATCACATGTGGGGTCAAATGTATGACTAGGACATTATTATGTTTTACAAAACAAACTACACTCTCAATTTCGGCCATTTAAGCCTCATTTCCACCAAACAGCCCAGTTTGGTTCAGTTCAGTTCGTTACACATCGGAACGGTTATTTTCGCATTTCCATTGGCAAAAGTTGTGGATGGTATGAAAATGAACCGCTACCCCTCTGTTGAGGTTCCTAGCACACTGACCTGCGACTTAAAGGTGGTGCTAGAAACACTGCAATCTGTTGATTGGTCAACAGAATCGTCACTTTGTTTGCGTGACAAAGGACTCGATGCACAAACCCGCCATTTTTCGATATCCCATCGATTGCGACAGAGGCTATCGGTATAAACACCCCACGAGGAAGCCAAAGTCTTTTTATTTCATTCGATGTCCTCCATTGTGCTGTTGTGTTCCTGCGTTTACTCAGTCGCGTTGTATGTGATGTCACGATAGTGACGTGGCTACGAACCCCGCCTACATTTTAGGGTAGCTGTTTGCGGTGGAAATGCAAAACAGATCTAGGGTTAGGTACAGGTTGGCACGGGGTTAGGTCACAGTTTCAAGCGTGCTATACCGAAAGTGTTTGGTGGAAATGAGCCATTAGAAAGAGTGATTTACAATGACCAATGATTCACATGGTGCTGCCCCGGGGTCTGACTTCGGCGCCGGTTATTCTGACTCTGGTATTTTAGATTGTAACCATATTTCTCTTGCCTCCGTTACTTTGGAGGTCAGGATATCTTCATGACGGAAGAGCAGAAGAAATACTACAACGCCATGAAGAAGTTAGGATCAAAGAAACCACAGAAACCAATACCTAGGCCGCTGGTTAGTGCTCGTTTTCTTTTTCCTCCATTTTGAATATCGCCACGGCCAATGACCTTTGAAGTGGTGGCTCCGACGCCCTTCCTTCAGTCATTCCACCTGCGGCCTCTTTTGACACCTTTAAAAAGCAGCTGAAGACTCATCAATTCAAACGGGCCTTTGTCTTTCCCCATGCTGGCTAGTGTTTGTAATTTTGTGTATTCTTGAAGTACATTGTTGCTTGTTTTATTCTTTGTTGTCTTTGTACTGTTTTATGGTCTTTTTTGTTTTTTAATAATGTACTCTTGTGAAGCACTTTGTGGCCGTGCTCCGTGGAAGGTGCTATACTAAATACATTTTACCTACTTACTTTACTTACCCTGATGATGGCTCATAAGCATCTGAAGAATAACTCTATAGTGCTTTTAATACAGTATGTCTATATAGCCTCTAATGACATCCCTACTCACAATGATTTCACTTCATTCATCACATCTGTCTCTCTCTTTCTCTCTCCCCCTCTCCCACATCTTGTCCCACCCCACCTCTCTCTACAGAACAATATCCAGGGCATGGTGTTTGACTTTGTGACGCAGCAGGTCTTCGACATCTCCATCATGATCCTCATTTGCCTCAACATGGTCACCATGATGGTGGAGACGGACGACCAATCCGATGAGACGGAACTCATCCTCTACTGGGTCAACTTTGTGTTTATCGTGGCCTTCACCACGGAGTTTGTTCTCAAGCTCTTTGCCCTGAGACACTATTACTTCACCATTGGTTGGAACATCTTTGACGTGGTTGTGGTCATCCTTTCCATTGTAGGTAAGCATTCAGAGGAAGGAGAATCGTTGGTTTCTTCTCTTAATGGACGTCATCGCTGTGACGGCGTAGGAAGATGTATTTTTCAGTGAGGTGTTTGATGTTGTTTTGCACTGCCTGAGAGTGCAGAAAAGTAGGAAAGCTACTCTTTTGCATTTACAAAGCATCAAGAACATGTTTTTGGCGGTCTGATGCAATACGACAGCAAGGAGTCAGGAGTGGGCTCAGATGTGTGTGATCTCTAGTGGCTCTCCAGTTGTTGAGCACTAAACATGAATTACATTACGTTGCCGGGTGTTAAAAAGTCTACCATCCGCAAGTTCATTTTTTTTTTATTACTACACTCATTTTCCATTCAAACTGAGCTCATTCCTAATTATTCTGTGTACTTTGCTTTCAACTTCAGGAATGTTTCTGGCGGAGTTGATTGAGAAGTACTTTGTATCACCGACCCTGTTCAGGGTGATCCGCCTGGCCCGTATTGGCAGAATCCTTCGACTCATCAAAGGAGCCAAGGGCATTAGGACTCTGTTGTTTGCCCTGATGATGTCCCTCCCTGCTCTGTTCAACATTGGCCTGTTGCTTTTCCTGGTCATGTTCATCTTCTCCATCTTTGGCATGTCTAACTTTGGCTATGTGAAACACGGGGCTGGAATCGACGACATGTACAACTTTGAGACCTTTGGCAACAGCATGATCTGCCTGTTCATGATCACCACCTCAGCCGGCTGGGACGGCCTGTTACTGCCCATCCTCAACTACCCTCCGGACTGCGACCCCAATCTGGAGAACGCCGGCACCCCGGCCACGGGGGACTGCGGCAACCCCTCGGTGGGCATCTTCTTCTTCGTCATGTACATCATCATCTCCTTCCTCATCGTGGTCAACATGTACATCGCCATCATCCTGGAGAACTTCAGCGTGGCCACGGAGGAGAGCGCCGACCCGCTGAGCGAGGACGACTTCGAGACCTTCTACGAGATCTGGGAGAAGTTTGACCCCGACGCCTCGCAGTTCATCACCTACTCCAAGCTGTCCGACTTCGCCGACGCGCTGGAGCACCCGCTGCGCGTGCCCAAGCCTAACACCATCGAGCTGATCGCCATGGACATGCCCATGGTAAGCGGGGACCGCATCCACTGCCTGGACATCCTGTTTGCCTTCACCAAGCGCGTGCTCGGGGACAGCGGCGAGCTGGACATGCTGAGGCAACAGATGGAGGAGCGCTTTGTGGCGGCCAATCCCTCCAAGGTGTCCTACGAGCCCATTACCACCACCCTGAGACGCAAGCAGGAGGACGTGTCCGCCAAAATCATCCAGCGGGCCTACCGCTCCTACCTGGCGAGGCGGGGCTTCGTTTGCAAGCGCAAGCCCGCCAATAATAAGGTGGAGAACGGCGGGACCAATCAGGAACATGAAAAGAAGGAGGGCACCCCCTCCACCGGCTCCCTCCCCTCTTATGACAGTGTAACCAAACCTGACAAGGAGAAGCAGGACGACAACAACGAGGGCAGGGGAGGAAGGAAAGAGAAGGGAAGAAACCAAAAAGACGTCAGGGAATCTAAATGTTAGAGCTTTGGAGTAATAATCCCAATAATAACAATAATAATTATAATAATGTAACTTCAAGCAAAGCGAGAGGAAACCATCTAACCCACACAGATGTACAGATTATTTCATTTGCAAGTAAGAAAAAGAAAATTATTCAATAATTTTGTTTACAGACTTCATTCTTGTATTGACGCAGAGAGAAGCAGCCTGATCTGGTACAGCTTGAAGACACTTGAACTTGAGTCAAACCAAACATAATCAGCGTACTGTGCGACGGCGTTGCATCTGCACTACTGATCAAAAACAAAAAGGGAATGAAAAAAAAAGTACTGACAAAACACTGAAGAAATATCTGCTACGAGGGCAGATGCTCACCAAGCGCTGGTCTACATGGATAAAGACTATTAACTCTACTGCTAGAGGCAAGAATGAGAGAAACACTCAGAGGGAAATCCGAGATGTGGATGCAAGCAAAAGGATTTCCATGGGGGGAAAAAAACGTGTTTTGGGGCGGGGTGGGGTGGGGGGGTGCAAAGATGCTGCTTGCTAATGGAGAATTGTCTTCTTCATAAAGCAAGTCAAACGAGAAGTCCTGTGTCACTCTGCGTGAGCAAAGCAGAGGAACAAGCAGGTGAACGAAAGACAAAAAGATCCAGAGCAATGGAAGGGGTTTTGTTTTTTCTTTGGTTTGTTAATGCTGAATATCCTTGTATCTCCACTTAATTTGAGAGGCAAAAAAAATGCAAAGAGGTAAAAAAAAAAAGAAGAGAACAATAGTCAATATTTTAAACCGTGTCACTTAACTTCTCGACTCATTTTATCTTTGTTATACCCACATCAAAATGCTTTTTCTACATGGGCTTCACACCAATTGGTTAAGGGTCTGTTTATTAAGGGGTCAACTTGGGCCAAGGGCTTACATTTACTCAGAAAGATTTCCAAACAAATACATAAATAATTGTGCTTGTTCAATGCATAGAAATGACTTGCATGATGGCATGTTTTGATCAGAAATCTTGCATGAATAATCATAGTCCACAAAACACTAATACTCAGACCACAACAGTGGCTCGGCCATAGGATCGAGGCATTGTCAAAAATTGAAAGTTATAGATAAAATCATTTGTTTGACAAAAAGACGTGATATGGGGGTTGATAATCTAACATGGAATCCTATTTTTTCTCTCTTAAAACAACACTTTTCAAATGGAAGATATTATAACTGTTGCCTATATAGACAAGAACGAAAGCGCTGTAAGTACTGTAAAAGAATGTCAATATATCACTTGGACCATGAGCGATATCAGACATGTTTTTGCTGCTCTGGAGTTTGTCAGTGTGGAAGATAATGGAAGATAATGCAAAGGGTGTCTGTGTAAAATTGGATTGTACTGTTGGGGGAAAAAAAATATTGTAAGAATATAGAAGCTTATATTTATAATTTGTATGCAGCATTTTCACCGATGTAATGTATCATACCATCTGCCTTTAGTTTTGTGTGAGAGGGCATTTTAAGAGTGTCTTAGTATAGGCAATCAGTGATCAGTAGGGATTTCAAAAGGTATGGCAACTTCCTTTTCCCGTTCTGTGTGCTTCGTGGAGAGGGGCGTGGAAGGGTTGTGATGAGTTCAACTATTATTGTTCCGTTTTGAAAATGGATGACATTTGGCTCATTTGCACATGTTTTTTGTCTCCCTTGGCGTATGTTGGTCTAATAATGTATCTTTCCGTGGCTGATCCTGTCTGAGTTTACACATGTTTAAAGCCACATTCAGGATGATGTTGAGGGTGACGATCTTGATTGTTTGGTGTGTGTCAGCTACTGACAGACACATTGGAGAGAGAGAGAGAGAGAGAGAGAGAGAGAGAGAGAGAGAGAGAGAGAGAGAGAGAGAGAGAGAGAGAAGAGAGAGCAATATTCTGAATGGATGGAAATTATTGTGTGGAGAAGCCAAAGAGACCTGCCTTGTTGGTGGGATTGGGTGAAGTATGCCCTGCCCATTCTCTTTTTTCCCTGTCATTACTAGACAGAGAGACCCTAGAAATGTATGCAATGCTTGAAAAATTCACCCCTTTTTCTCAGGAGATATTATAGATGCATTATCATGAGCTCTGCAACTAAATGCAAGTGAATGTGACAAGAGTATTTATGAAAACATGTTTTACTCTTTTTGTGTTATATGCCACGCTGATGGACAATGATCTTGGCTAGTCAGGGGCCACTTTAAAGCTTCCTGCTTATGACGCTTAGAAATATAGGGCTAGATGCATCTCAGTCAAATGGAACATTTTGCTGGCCTGTAAGCGGCGGTGTTTGTATCGGTAGCAGATTACATTTGTGGTAATGTCACTATGGACTGTCGCCTGGTCTCAATAAATTAACGGTTAAAACAATAATATTGCTCACCCCAATAATAATCACGGATATAGGATACACTGTGAGGAGATGTCATGAGAGTAAATTGGTTAACGTAGGTACGAGCAGCACACTGAATTCTTTCTTTCGGCAGAAGTGGCATGCTCAGAGGACAGGCCCCGGATTTCAGCATTTGACAACACGTGCTCAGAAGCCTCTCATTTGCCATGTTTCTTCATATTGCTATACTGCATAATAAATACCAAATAACCAACAGAGCACTGGATGCATTGTTATGGTACTGTGAGCCGAAGCACCACACCAGAGCTTTTTGCACTTCCTGTTGTGCGGTGATGTCACTTCCTGTTTATGAAAAAATAACCCTCGTCCCTTTTGGGTTCTATGGTCCAGTTGCTGCATGAGATCTCCGAAATCAGTGTGGGTGTTAACTTGAACCAAATAAAACTGAATGATACGCATAAATGCTACTGCCGTCCGTTTTCTCCAAGACCTCCATGGATAACAGATATTACAAAAAACTAAATAAATAAATACAAATATACACAGCTATACATCCATTTGGGGAATAAATGTACAGTTCAGGCTATGTTGTATACGGCACAAACTTCAGAAATTAAGAATGGATTTTTAAAGTCTATAAATAATGTAATATACCATTTTATTTTAACGGCATGCATAGTTTTTTGTAAATACGAAATTACTTAAAAACTACAGCTATTAATCTAATACTAAATATTAATAACCGTAAATAGAATGGCTTTCAGCTGACACCCCTTGTCACAATTGTTAGGCTGTGACACATTTGTTAGATGAAGTAGATTTTTTTGAGTCACTTTTCACATTAAAGAGGGAAGTAAGATAAAATAATCTATATAAAGAGAAACATTCAATTGAAATCTATTTGATTCATGACATAAACAGCTGTATGTACATATATGTGTACTGTATGTATGTACATACTGTATATGTGTACTGTATGTATATGTACGCACATATTTTTATACTGTATGTATGTACATATAGTGTACTGTATGCATGTACGTACATATACATGGACGGTATGTATACATTAGAGCAATGTCCCCCGAAAATGAACTCTCCCTTCTGCTTATTATATTGAGGGTGAAACCAATATCGCAGAATGTAATTGATCACTTCACTTTCTTTGGGCAACAACATGTTCAAAGAATAACCAAAACTCTGTGGGCTGGGTGCCGGTGTACGATCCACGGTGTTGTACTTACTGCTTGCTGAGGACTGTGTGGCCTGCCTTGGTCAGAGGATTGCACTACCAGCACACCCTTTTGTAGACGGGTGAAGATGTCTTTTCCATTTTCTCCCCAACTTCACTCTCCCATGCGTGCGCACACACACACACACACACACACACACACACACACACAACACACATGTACTTAAAGATAGACACACACACACATATACTTACAGATAGACACACACACAGATAGACACAATGCATACACACACAATGCATACACACACACAAACACACACACACACACACAGCTGTCCAATAATCCAGTGTCTGCCTATAAGTGTGTTACCAACCACAGCTCACTCTGTGTGACAAACTCTCATTTCAGCTGTAACCCTTGTACGAATGTCTGCCCACCAGTTGATCTTTAATTTTGCTGTCATTGTCAGTATGATATATATATAGATATATATTAATGGTTTAAGGGTTAGCTGTCTTAACTGTCTGTGTCTTTGTTTCTGGTGCAATATCTCTAACGGCACGTGCCTTTTTAGCTTCTTATTTAGTCAATAAAATCTGAACTGAGAATATCTCCAAAACCCATGGGAGTGCATCAAAAGTGGAGCAACAGAAACATTGTATTGAGTGAACCATCGAAACGATCTAATGAATAGAAACATCACCACTCACACTAGACTGACTAAACTAACATCCTGTAGACTCATGTAGTAAAAGTGCTCTCTCTCTCTCTCTGTGTTCTGTTTACTGGTTGTTTTACCAGTAAGAGGACAGCTTGCCTTTTGGTTTACACCTGTGTTCATTTCTGGTGTTGATTTACCTATCGGTTCATGTAGCCTTTCTTTCGTAGCATGACTGAGGTAAATTTATTTTGTCTCTTTATCGATTGATTTGCTGAAAACAGGCTAACAAAGCCTTTTGACTGTCGTTATGTGTTGCCACTAACATAGCCAGAGAGAGGACGGTGTGTTGCACAGCCATATTGGGATTAATTGAGAAATAGAGAAAGATTGTCTTCATTTGAGCACGAAACTATTTCCAAACAATAAAGCAGCCTTCCAGTTACGTGTCAGAGTGCTGTCGTTTTTGTGGTGTAAATTGAATGGTATTGAGATGAACTGCTTTTCATCATGGCATTGTGGTACGATGTGATGAACTAAATATGTTGTTTATTGGTGCTTCTTAATTAGATTCCCCTTAAATTGTGTTGTTACTTGACCCCGGTTTAATACCAGGAGGGGAAGAAGAAACATGCTTGGTACAAGCAGTGAAAAAGCAGCCAGGCGACAATTCACAAGCAGTAAAGTCAACAATAAGAGAGATAACACCTCGATGAGACAGAATATAACATAAAAATGATGGATTCATCTAAAATGTCCGACATGTCACTTTTAATGAGGTAGCCACTCAACCTACGGCCTAAACCTACATTGTGCATGTGTTAAACCTACATCATGTGATACCTCCTCTTGCTTTGTTGTGGGGTGTGTCCTGGTGCAGCAACTTTAAAAGGAGGGGTGTGTATGTGTGTGTGTGTGTGTGTGTGTGTGCGTGTGTGTGCGTGTGTGTGTGCCTGTGCATGCGCATGCGTGTGTATGTTTGTGTGGGTATGAGTGTGTAAGGCAGCAGGTTGAGGGAGGGAGGGAGGGAGGGAGGGAGGGAGGGAGGGAGGGAGCAGAGACAGCACTGCAGTGCAGATAGCTGAGTGCAGTGGGCTGGGCTGAGTCAGCAGCATGTGCCCTGCAGGCTCCCACTCTGCCGTTGCTCACTGTACAGCACCAGCTCTCTCTCTCTCACACACACACGCACACACACATACACTAACACACACACACACACACACACACACACACACAGGAGGGGCTCTCAAGTGAAGCAAAATGTGTAGGAAGCGAGTAGGAAAAGGTCTGCACAGAGATTCATCATTGAATACACAGTGTTGTATATTGTGTTCCTGAATGTGTGTGTGTGCAGCGAGTGTTACCAAGTTACCTTCAAACCTGGGATCGACCCATGTCCAAGATCATGTCTGTCTTTACAATAAATACACGTGATGCATACATGGTAGTAGTGCTGCACTACAGCAAAACCTTTCCTGGCCGGCACACATGATGTGCATCATTGTGCGCCGGCCACATCCCATGTATGTCACGTCCCATCCACATCCTACCTCTGCAGTGGTGGGATGTAGAGTAACTAGGACATTAGGTTTATCTGTCCACAGACTCTTTCATATGGGAGCAGGTGAGAGAGAGAGAGAGAGAGAGAGAGAGAGAGAGAGAGAGAGAGAGAGAGAGAGAGAGAGAGAGAGAACAAAAGCGATAATAAAGAGATGTGTGTGTGTGCGTGCATGAGGTGGAAGCGAGGGCATCACTGTGTGCTGCTTGATGATGATGATGATGATGATGATGATGCTGATGTTTCTGTTTCCTTCAGAAGCATCCTTCCTTCCTTCTGTTTCTCAGTCAGTCCGAGTAGCACATGTCATGAAGAAAGTAGGCTATACCTTTAAATCACTATTGCCTCTCGATTAGTAGTACTACTACTTTTGTTGTAGGCATAATAGTAATTCCATGTAGGCCTATTTTTTTCCTGTTAAAAAAAGATACGTTGATATAAGAGCTAAAGAGCATGCGTGTCGTATCCTATTGAGAAATGGTGTCATGGCCTACAAATCACATCACTCCATCAATATCCCCGCAATCGGTTCACCGAGCAGGGACACGCTAGATACTAAAAAATGAATATATTTGGGCTGGTTTAAAAAAAAAAAAAAAAAAAAAAAAAACCCGGACCCCTACCGCCTGGGCGTTTTAGCTTAGACTGTTTCACCGCACACATGGTACAGCCCGGTTCCGACTGATCCGGGCTCCGTAAAAAGCGGGTGTGGTGCGCCCTCTAGCGCGCGGATCCAGAACTACACAGAGTTCAATGGTCCGTCGCGTGCGCCTAAAGAGCGCGCGACGAGGCGGGAGCCGCGAAGCTGTTATTATTATCATTAGCACGCGGCTAGGGAGAGGCTAGCTGGTGTCGCCTAGCGTACAGTTACATTTCACCAGGAAACCGCGCAACAAAATGGCATACAGAGCAAACCCAGTAGGCGTACTTCACGTTAGCTCCTCGCCAGGTGGTTTTTGGAGACCGGTCCGTCGACCGCCACAGTCGCCCTGTGCGCAAGTGCCAGACATAACCGACTTTAATAACGCGGGACTGGAGTGGTTCGACGTGTCGACACTTCCTGGTAGCTTACCAGGTAATGGTGAGTTACCAGGTGTAACTTATTTAACTTATTGGTTTCGGTAAACGAGTGTCGCTAAAAATGCGATCTTTGGTGGCTGTTGGTTTCACCGACCTTTCACGGCAGGTACCTCAAGTTTAGACCAAGCAGTTCCCAGTTCAACGTTTTTGACCGCGGCCATGAACGCCCAGAGCTCACCTCGTTGCAGTGAGTGATATGCTATATGTTTAGTCTAAACACATATATATGTATATTATATATATATAAATATAATAGAGAGGGTGAGACTATAAAACCCCGGCCTGTTGAGCTGTTTTAATCCAGGTGACTTTCATTTAGTGGGGGACTTTAATTTTGACCTGCTCTGTCAGAAGTCATATGTGGGTCTGCGAAACGTTTCAATTAATTTTAGACCAACATGTCACCTGTGAGACAAACACCCATGTCATTGTTGTAGGCGTCTCTGTTCCGTCCACACCTGTACAAGAGACATGGAAACTTCTCCTCAGCCAAGACGATGAGCTGAGTCCTGATTACAACAACACATTGTCACCTCTAGGTAAGATGCTGAACACATGGAGGCACTTTGTATAAAATGTTGATAAAGGCATATACATATGATGCCTAACGTCGTCTCTTGAAACTAACTACCACAGTGCAAACGGTCCCCGTCATTGGAGAGCAAAGAGACTTTGATAAGAAATGTGAAAAGTGGACCTAAATCCAGCCCATCAGATCCAGCCCCAGCAGAAAGCAGAGATGGCATTGAAGAAAATGACTCTGGAACTGCCTCACTGCAAGTACAAGCTGCAAAATGAAGCCTATTAAATATTATTATTATAAAATATGCTATGAATTAAAAAAGGTGAAGTAGTTAAATGTTTTGTATTAATATAAATGAACAATATCTAGGCCTACATCTAGTGTGTACGTAAGTGTGGACCCCCTGTATGGAGGAGGCTACGTAAGCCTTCATTGAGTAATATTATTAATTTAAGCCTCTAGGTGTCACTGTTACAGTTCTTTTTATGTTCTTGTTACACACACACACACACACACACACACACACACACACACACACACACACACACACACACACACACACACACACACAAACAGTTAAATAATTGGAAACTGAGATCTCTCAGATACGAGTTGAACATTTGCATCCTACTGGGTTTAGAGGCTTGTTGACAAAGATTGAGAAGATGTGTAGGAGTGGTTCTGGGAAGCTATGTGTTGGTGGTGGTGGGCCACAGTTCTGGTGGTGGTGTGGTGGAGGAAGGGGGTGTGTTGTTATATGCAATGCCTGCATCTGGAGGTCCAGGTAGCTCAGGAACAGAATGTATTGACATGTGATACATGTCATACATGTGACACATGTCACCCTTTTTCAATAGCCTCTCATGGGGTCCAGACATGGCCCATTTTTAATCCTTATAGCTTTAATACAGTTACAATATGTTGGTGTTCAAATAGATGTTTCTCCACATACGAGACATAAAAGATTTGTTTTTGGCATAACATCTTCATTTCCAATAAACAGTTTTCTTTTAAGGTACAGTTTTTTTTGTGTGAGGTAGAGACAGATCAACTGACATGTGAAATGACATGAAATAAATATATTTCCATGTACGCCTTCAAAATGAGGTAGAAATGGTTACAGAGAATGTACAAGATTCAATAACAAAGATACTGCTGAGTTACAATGATAACATTGAAATCCCACATTTTGTTGGACAAACTCATCCCCGCCGGCCATATCCATAAAAATGTGTTCGCTGTTGACACAACGTGAGTACTGTTGTTTGTAGCAACATGTATTTCAATGGTGCATTAAAGCGCTTCAAATGTTCTAGCTAAGCGCTTCTATACGGTTTTCAGGGGGGGCCAAATAGTCCTCATTGTCTTTTGTTCATTCTCAGCACTATTTGAGACGAGACAATTTGGTTTATTTGGATGTTTGTAAGCTGTCAATCTGAATTCTGGGTTAGCAAAATTTCCTCAACAGAAATGCTTCCCAAAATAGCCTAAAGATATATGTCCACCACGTTCTAAGCTGAATTTCATACTAAATCCTACCATTAACGCAAAACAAAAAGCTTTCCCCTGTGCAAGTTTTTATAAAGAAGGTTACCTTTTCACTTATTTATAGAAACCCAAGAAGGTTCAATTCCAAAGACAAAGTATGGCACACTTGAAAGCTGACACCACCATCATCAAGTTAATGATCTAATAGTATATTCCACATATTTTGATCCGTTTGATCGTGTCTCCACGATCTCAACATATCTTTAGTGCAGTTTTTTTGAACGCACATGTTGTTTCTTCAAAATTACAAATTGATATGATATATAATAATATGATATTGTAATATGGACATTCTCCATATTAGATTTTGGAAAAGTAACAATGCACATTGCTAACATTCAATATTCACTGTAGAGAGTTGTATCTATATCCTGTCATTTGTCAAGGTCTGTCCACCGTGAGTGCTTTTCTTGTCTCTAAAGTTTGTCCATCAAAAGGCTTCCCTCGTTACTAACTACTTTAACACTTAACAGGTACATTATTTCTCCATCAAAACCTATACGAGAAATACATCTATACATGAAGAAAATATGTTTCATATATCTAAAAACATTAGTGATGTACATAATGGCATGTATTGTCCTTTTTTTAAGAAAAATATCTGAATTACATTCAACATTTCAGGCCTTGGTATAACAACCTCAAGTTTAATTTCCCAGAGTTATGCAGGAATTTTGCGTGTATTTTGTGTGCGTGTGTGTGTATGTGTGCGTGTGATTGGGTGTGTGTATAGAATGTGTTTGTGTGTATAGAGTGTGTATGTGACTGCCTGTTGTCCTGTTAATATTCAAGGCCCTATAAGTTCTCGTGTTTTCCCTGAAGTGTTCAGAGTGTATGTTTTACTCCTTAACAAAGCCATCACTCCACTATGATCCCGCTCATTAAAGCTCCCTAATAATACATACATTCTTTTTTTTTTTTTCTGAGGTAACAATATTCTTCCTGAGTATTCAATTACAAGACTATAAATCATTCTTTTGAAAAAAAACAACAACAAAGAAAATACTGGCAGACAGGCAGGCAAATTTTCATGAAAACGTAGTGTGGAGCAACCATGGAAATAGGCACTGAGTCGAAGGCATGGGTGTTCTACTACTATGGCCTGTGTGCGCTTATCATGTGTGCCTATACACCATTAGAGCCTATTGTAAATAGGCCTACTTGGTAGTCAATCGTATCCAACATTGACATACAAATCAGAATACATTGTTGGATTTACCTTTTTGTTTGATTGCAAAATTGAACGTTGGTGCAGGCACAGGATCTACTTATACCAGGTGTCACTATGCTCTTGCATACGTCTCTGAAAAAATTGCCTACCTGTTAGTTGCAGTGGGTGAAACATTGCATGTAAACATCACGCTCTGGAGATGCATATACCTTTTCTGCTAAATACAAATTAAATGAACATAATATCATAGATTCTTCCCTTACACGTTTTGTACAGCCAGATCCTATCAATTATTTGATAAGCAGTGCTATAAAAAGTGTGAATGTGGAAAAGGTATGAGAAAAAAAGGAAGGGGATTAGAGGATCAAGAAAAGCAACAGATAAAGGAAATAAGGACAAGCATTGATGAAACAAATGCAAAAACTTCTGAGTGAAGAAACATTCAGGCCTCAAGCGCTGGCTGAGGCACCAAGCTTTGGAATCGGCTTGTAAAGTAGCAGTGATTGTGCTGAAGTAGTTTGACGATCACCTTTCAGTTATTGCTATCATTACTTTTTGGTCTGAATTAATATCTGTGTTGTGGCAAACAGTATTGCAGTTCAAGGCTCATTACAAACAGCATATGGCCACTCCACTGTAAATCCAACCTCTACAACAATAACATTGGAGATGCCACAGTAGCAGAAATGAAATAAATAGAATCCTGAGAGACAAAGTCAGCCAGACTTTTTAGACTTGTAACACAATCTATCAAGCATTTGGCTGAACCTAATTTCTAACCCTAAACACACAGGGCAACCCCCCCCAGTACCCCTTGGAAGAAACAAGAATAGTGTAAATGACAGTTGAGTAGGATATGTGTGTGTTTGCCTTTTGCCCTCTGGTTAAATCAAATCCCAGCATTTGCCTGGATTAAGACCCGTACTTTGCTTTCAGGACTATGCGACTCCAGGCCGGTCCCTTTCCAATACCAGTTCAGGGTGTCAGCGCCCTCCAGTGGGGTCCTCAGATCTCGTGTGGGATGCAGGTATCTTCATAGGCATCCTCTGCTGATGTGGGAAGCTGTTCTCTCCTGATCCACTCTCTCTTGCTAGGCCTGAGGGGGGGCTGTAGTCCCCTCCACCGCCATATGGTGATGTCATCAGGGCTTTTCCTGCTTTGTAGGCCTGCTGGTCAGAGACGGAGCTGGTCATATCAAAGCCGTTGCCATGCCCATTCCCGGGGCCCTTGCTGTGACTGTTTCCGTGGCCGTTGCCATACTTGCGGTAACGTGAGCCTTCGGCCTCTCCTCCCTCCTCTCCGCCCTCCGTCATCTCAAAGGCCTTTCGTTTCACTGGCACCACTGTCTCCGAACCCCCTCCCAGGCCATGCGTAGGGTAGCCGTAACTGCCCCCCACAACAGTGGGCCTAGGCGCCAGAGGAGTCGGGGAGCTGAGCCCAGAGGGCAAGTAGGAGGCACTGGGGTGGCTGTAGCCAGAGGCCAGGGTGGTCTGGGTGTGTGGGTAGCACCCTGGAGGATAGTTGTACACTGGAGTGCTTGGGTTGTAGCTGGGAACCAGAGCTGGTGAGGCCTGCAGAGAGTGCAGAGAGCCAGGGGGAAGTGCTGCGCCGGGCTGAGGGCAGTATCCCGTGGACAGGTAGGTGCTATTGTAGGCAGGAGGGTAGTCCTGAGATGAGGGGGCACTGCAAGAGCCAGCCCCACTATAACTTGCGTCAGAGGCTAAGTTGCTTACTACCGTAACACTGCCTGTGGCTGGGATGCCAACAGACGCAGAGCCCACCTTTGCACCGGTTAAGGCCTCCAGTCCAGGGTAACACTCCATACCCTGGCCCAGAGCCCAGGGCTCAGGTTCAGATTTCAGGAAAGTTCCAGGCTCTGGGTAGGCCCCAGGCGCAGGTCGCTCATAGGACAGCTCGAGTCCTGAGTATTTCTCGGCATAGCGTTTGAGCAGAGAAGAGGCAGTGAGGGCTGATATGTCATCGCTGGCCCAGGGGTAACCTGCGGGGCCGTAGCCACGGCGTGCAGCATAGGGGTCGTGTTTGTGAACAGAGGGGGGAGAGGTGGTAGAAGAGACATCTAGGTGCTGTTCAGGCCACTGGGACAAAGGGGTGGTGTGCTCCGGAGACCAGTGCATCTTCAACAGACCTGGAAGAGACAGGTGACAAAAAACTGGAATTAATCTTCATGTGCAAAAATCACAAGGGTTTGTCCTTCTCACTGTTGAATTTTATATTATTAACACTCCCTATTCAATGTAATTGTGTATACGTCTTTGCCCTTTGAAACAAATGACTGAGGGTTCAGTAATATATAAAACCAAGAGGTGACCACCTGAATTGACTGCCAAGCTTTTCCAAAAATCATGTCGTGATTAGCCCATGCTCAGTTCCACAGTGTCTCCCAGGCGGGAGACTGTGGGGTTTTCAGCATTACTGGAAGCCCACAACATAGCCTCCAGAATGGTCGCTACGGTGATAAGCCTGTGCACTGCCCTCCGCTTTTTACCTCTCTCACTGGGGCCATTGTTTTCCCCTTGTGAGTCTCTTACTCCACAAAAACCACCCCCACCAAGCGTGTGATCTAATTCGGCCAAAACCTCAGGGGTCTGCTGGACAGGGGCAATAGGGGGTGGGTACACTGCTAAGAGGGGGAACAGAGTCGCTTTTCATCAAAGAAAGGCGGCCAATCCACCACTGAGACTTATAACTGTGTGCCGATTGATTGAGTTTGAAAGGGGAAACTCAGATTCTTAATTCAATTGTTTTCTTGAATTAGTGATTAATTGATTTATTTTTTTTATTATTGATTTTGCGTAACCTCTTTGAGAGATAGGGGAGGATCCATTGATGATTTTCAACAGGCCCAAGCACTAACTTTCCTCTTGATCAAGGCAATGGGAAAAAAATGTACACGTATGGGATTATTCACCAAGTGTGCACATTGTTCTCACACAGACGTCTGGTCTGGGTACGTATGTGTGGATTATGGTGGGTTGTGTCACATGTCCCAGTGGGACCACCAGATGGGCCTCTAAATGTTCCACATGTTGATCCCCAAGTTAAATGATCCTTCAGTACAATAATCCCGCTCATCCAATCCATGGATCCCGGCTCTCGCAGTCAGCCACGGTCCTTCTAGGATTTTAGCAATCCCTATATACTCCAGCAGTCATGTGACAGGTCCTTATCTCTGTGCAGAAAACAAACACACCACACTACCGTCACAGAGCCAGTAAATGCCACGATTCCATCAGCATACAAGCGTAGAGCGTCAGACAAAACGTTCTCAAGCTACAATTTACGATATTTTGTTTTGTAATTAACTTTTTGATGTAGACACAGCCATACACAGAAGCAGGTACACTGAGATACACATTATTATAATATTTTTTTCAGGCAGATTAGAATAGGTCTAAACACAGAGAGATGTAGTCCCAGCAGTGGAGTACAAAAGGCCTACAGTCTATTGCTAACTATGCAGTAGGCTACTTCACAGTCTACTGCTAACTTTAGAGTAGGCTACTTTACAGTCAATTGCTAACTATGCAATAGGCTACGTTCACAGTCGATTTGTGTAAGGCTTTGTGTACCACTGATGCTTAGTCTATTAGCTAATTAGCTTACCCGTACCTAAGGGCATCACTTTGTGTTGAAAAGTGATAGGGACATAAGGGCTTGGATATAAAAACCTTTTTTAAACGGTCTTAATTATATGCAATTTTGGGCAAGGAAAGGGGAGGATCGGTAAGAAGTCAGAGTAGATCATTACGGTAAGAAAAAAATTGCTTAACGGCGCATCAAAAGGGCATAGCCTAGGCCTGAGTCGACAGTACGAAAATACTCACAACAAAACGCACAACAATGTCGACCACACAAGTATCATCCATATGCAAGTCATCCATGCATTATATCCACAGCTGCAACACCGTGTCAATCTACTGTAGAAAGCACCAGTGCATACCAGCCCAGTGATAACAATATCCGATATCACTGCCCTAAAATATAACAAAATAGAAACAACTGAAGGAATAACGTTAGCAACGTTTTATTAACATTACATTTACAGTATGTGTTCTTATTGTTCAAATAAACCTTTCTCAAAGCGTTCTCATTTGTTAGTTAACATTTCTTGGTGCAAGCAATTTTTCAGAAAATGTTTAACAAATTATGCTTAAAGCGATGGGGACAAAATTGTCAGTGTAAATGACACCTATGCATAGCCTATGGGTATTTTCTGGTGCAAATATGAGATGGTTTATATGTTTTGGCGAGTCATTGAAAAGACACACATAACACATACACACACACACACACACTGGTGTATGTAAAAACACAACACCCATGAATTGCCAAACGTATGTAATGCTTATTGAAACACTTTTTATAAAATGTGAATTAATTCATGGTAGTTATGTTCTATCTTTCCTGAAGGTCCCATTGTATCAATGTCAGATTGTCACACACAGTCCCTTAAGTTTAGATAACTCTCACGCACTTACATGCTGTCCTCACAAACACAACATGACCAAACTAAGACCAAACACAACATGATACATGAACATGATACTTACTGGACATGCCGAAAAGATATCTGCTTTGCCTTTCAATCTACTCCTCTTACCCCTACTTCACCAGATGGTCTATAATCTATACAAGACATATTCAATTGCAGTGGGTTAAGCTACTGTCTTGCCCTCTGGAGAACCTCATCACATTTGCCGGGGAGAAGTCTGAAAACTGAATGAATGGCTGGATAACGTATATGATCAGATGGCGGAGGAGTGAATTGGAGTGGCCTGGTCAGAGTGAAGACCAGACTGAAAACCAGACTAATGATGGATTAGAGACCATGAGGATTACGCGGGAGGTTCAGTGCCTAGTGGCAATGTAACAGTTGTGGTCTAGCTTTTCTACTCGGATCCAGGGCCCTGTTTCAAGTAGTTTAGGATATGTTTAAGCTTAAACCAGAACTCTGACTCGAGTGAGCGCTTCCCTGGACTACTGGGATTTTCAGTTTCAGAGCACGCGTTCATGACAGGCTTGCATCCATCTATACAAAGCCATCATCTATCACACCCTGAAAATGTGATCGATCAGGGAGTTCCCAAGCCGTCAGTGCTCTTATTGGTTGGAGCCAAGTTGATTCATTTGCACTATGTCACCATGGAAAGGCTGGCTCTGGGAGACTAAGTGAAGCCATCTAGCATTCGCCAGACAGTTTTTTTATTGGTGATAAAAATAAAAATGTGTATTATAGTGTATTAATCAATTCATTTTTGAAAGAAAGCTGAAGATGTAGTTTACTTTACAGCCTACTGTAGTGGCAGACATGTAGTACTGTAGTACTTTGTACATGCATCAATTTGCATTACAAAACAAAGTTTAGTAATATTTTAGTCTTGGTCGTCACGCAGAAACTCAAAAAGCACTGCTGTACTTCCAGCATGAGTCGCCATGATAACTGAACTGAGATTAGTCTAAGCTTGATATCTGAAAGTTAAATCTATGTACATTTCCATACTCATTTTAGTGTAAAGGTAATAATGGTGCGTTCTATTCTCGATCTGCAAGTCTGATTTCCGAGTTACGAACCGGAAGTTGCAAATAGAACGCCCCCGAGGTCGGAAATACGACTCGTCAACTCGTCTGAACTCAGAGGACCCCAAGATCAGTAACAAAGATGGCTACTCCGAACTGGCTAGAGACGCTCCATGTTGCTATGACAACAATGCCGATTCTTGAGCAGAAAGCAGAGCAGTAGCCTAACGTTATCAAAACGGAATATTCAGATATCAAACTGGGAAATACGATGTGTAATATGTAATGAACGTGAAATCCGCGGTGGGTGCACCGTAAACGAGATAATCACTATAAACGTTACGAAACGTCCAAACTGCCTATTGCAGCCAAGCACATTGTGAAATCTTGGGTAATTTCTCTGTGATCAATGTCTATATTTAAGTAACGTTTAAACACAGAATGATACTGTTTTTCAAGCATATTAAAGTCGCGTCCATCTTTTCTCCGACTCGCCAAATAGAACGCAAAAACCCGAGGTCACTCCTTTTCTGAGACGGATGTGACGTCACACCCGAGCTGCAAGTCGCGATTACGAGACAAATAGAACGCACCATAATACTGAGGGTTGCTTTTGTGCGACACATTTTTGATATTGTATGATATTGTATTTGACATTGGCTGGCCTCTTAAGGTTTCAATGACTTAAATAAATATATATTGTAACCTACTTATACTTATAGCAATACTTTTGAATGCATTTTGTGTTTAGAAGTTATGACTTTTGAACACAAGATGATTTGCATAACGATTAAATAATCACTGGTAAAAGCCTTAAAGCAGGGCATGTGATGTTTGGGTGTTAAGCCGCTGGGGTGGAGATGTGGTATTTTCAGGGATGGGGCCTGGAGCCCCTCACCCTAATCTAGGTCCTCATGTTGTCTTGGAGTTGGAGACGCCCCTCCATGCTTAGCCATGCTTGGTTTACTATGCAGAGGAGATGATGATGATGAGCACTAAGCTGGCTTGGCTACTATCTCATGGTAGGCCTTCCTTAATCGTCCTTAAGATGATAATGTTGTTGTTTAGAACAAAAGGGTGAAACTGTGTATTATATAGAGCCTGGTTGATGGAAAGACCAAGGATAAACGCAGTGAGGAATATGGAACGAACATGTTAACAAGGAACTCGTCCTATTTAACATTTGTTGTATAAATTGTGTGTTTGTGTGTGCGCATGTACTTGTGTGTGTGTGTGTGTGTGTGTGTGCACGTGTCTGTATTTTTCTGTGTAAAGAAGGCAAAACTTGGAGCACAGGGCTTGTAAACAGGAGGTTGATCGATCCAATCAGGAGATGGACTATGTATACCCCCCCCCCCCCCCCCTCCCCGCTCTCAGCTCCATGTGCAGCTTTCAACACCCTCCACTCTGTCCAGCTCCACTGCTCCGTGCCTATTCTTAATTATAGAGCTGGCCGTAGAGAGGATTTGTCTGATGCTCTCCTCCTCCTCCTCCTCCTCCTCCTCCTCCTCCTCCTCCTCCTCCTCCTCCTCCTTCTATATCCAGTTCCACCCTTTTAATCTCCAATCCTCGGTGACTGATTCCAACGATTGCTTTCTAAAGTCAAAATTGAACAGGGCTGGAGTGGATGTGGATGGCTAAAGAAATGCACATCTGAGAAATAGAAATCATTGCCTTGCTGTTGCTGCCAATCAACAAGAATCAAGTGGGTAGAGAATGGTGCTTTGTTTCGTTTTCCTCCCAGGGATTCGCTATAAACACAATTAATAATTTTACGACCATTTGTCATGGAACGTTACCATTGTGTGTGTGTGTGTGTGTGTGTGTGGACTATCCTGGACACATGAGGCCAGTCTCTGGTATTTGCTGTTTCAGTTGTGGTCCACGGCATGGTCAGTGTGAGCAATTAGGGGTTAATTAGATGAAAGTAGGGGTG
>JAOPHQ010001162.1:67500-152500 GCA_030340625.1 Merluccius polli
TCCTGATGCATTATTCCAATCATGTTAGCGTCGTAATCCCGTTAAAGCTTGCCTTAATCAATAGCCGGTCAATATCAGCATATTCATCAGCTGGGATAGCGACCTTTCTTCATTACCATATATAGCTAAGCATGGCTGCCTTCTCGGGTTGTGCAAGTGGAGTATACACAGGCACATTTACAAGGACACAAGGTGTGTAAAAACTAAAAAAAAACACTTGCTGAAGTTATTACCCAGCACTCACGAGTGATTGTCAAGGACACCTGATTGCAGAGTCACAAAGCTACTGTGTCAATATCTACTGACTAACTAATGTGAGAGATAGATTGGAGAGAAGGGGGGGGGGGGGGATTAGCAGTCAAATATCTTGTCATAAAGTAATGCAAGAAGTCCTTATTCCACGTCGCGTTGCTCTCGTTGCGTGTCTTCGAGACACAAGGACACTATTTATGGAGCCGCTGTGTTTTCACATGGAGGGGCTGGAAAAAAACACGGAGCCGCGGCTCTCTCTGTGAAATTCCCAAATTCCTGGCTGCATAGGCTGGAGGCTCAGCTGTGAAAACCATTAGCATGTCTCTCCGTGTCCCGCGTCTCTTTTCTCCCACAGACCACACAAGCCCAGCTTCTTTTTTTTTTCTTATTTCTCAACGCCTTATCACGCCCTGTGGCGTGTATATGTGTATTCATTAATGAGACATGTGCACAACAAAAGGACTAACTTAGATTTCAACACAGGGAATTTATTATAATGCAATAAGGACACACTGTTGTTTATCCAAAATAAGTACACACACACACACATGGCGCACACATTGCAAAGCGGGGTGTACTTACTGTATGAGGTGAGAGGACTGAGCATTCTGCAGCCCTGGCCCCAAGTGGAGAGGAGAGATTTGGGGGCGGGGGGGGGGGGGGGGGGTTCAGTTCGGTCAGTGGCGTGCGGGGCCCTGCCGCATGCAGCGGGGCCGCTCTAGGCTTCCTCTGCTGCTGGCGTTGGCTAAAGCTGTGCGGCCGCTGGTTGTGCTAGTGGCTGGCCACCCGCAACTCTCCATGGCTCATCTCCCCTCGTAGCCCCGCTCCAACACACTGGCACCTGGGGAACAGGCGCATTGTGTCAGGGGTAACAGGCACCAGGCACATGACTTGCATACCCCCCCCCCCCCCCCCCCCAACACACGCACACGCACACACACACACACTCGATTGATGCTCACTCAAAGTCTGTTTCCTGCGAGGTAATTGACTAATGTGGGCGCCGGATAGCTGCATGCTTCCTAAGTGAAGGAAACTATACAATTAGTCTTTTTTTCAACTTCATCGAAGCGTCTAGAATTGATTTGATACTCGTTACATACATGTTACAATCCACGTGTCGGAGCGTATGTGTGTGTGTGTGTGTGTGTGTGTGTGTGTGTGTGTGTGTATATATACAACCGCACACGTGTGTATGTGTTTGCATGTGTGCTTAAGCGCTCCGGTCTCGACGCTCTGACAGAGTGGGGGAACGGCTTCACCCGCTCACCGCAAAACCACACGGCCGACAAGAGACAACTTTCTACTGCTTTGAAGCCACACGGGCGAACACACAGCCACCGCAGACCACAGGGCCAAAGGGGACTTTGGACTCCCCCCCCCCCCCCCGAGACAGAGAGAGAGAGAGGAAATAGTCCCATTTAACAAACATTACTTCATCTAATTAGGAGGAATGAGCGCATACAAATGTGCCGGACGTACGAAAACCGAGTTTTAGACACGGAGTTGGAGAATTCAAACCAAAACTGGACTGGTGTGATTTGGAGTAACCTGTCTCTTCATAGCCCCTATAGGCGAGGACTTATCACAACAGAACATGAATAAGGACAGGAATGTGCACAGTGAGAGAGAGAGAGAGAGAGAGAGAGAGACAGTTTAGAGACACACAGGGACAGGAAAGGGTAATAAATGTTGTGAATTGATACCAATGCAACGTGATTTGAAGACAGCGATCAAACAGCCACTCACCTACTCATGCCTGAATTTTCTTGACGGCCAAATCAGAGGAGAAAAAAAAAAAAAAAGCAATCAAATATGTATTCCAAAAAAAGTTGAACAGGGATTGAGCAGACGTGTGTGTGCGTGAGGCTAGCCCTCTCCTCCTATTCTGGGACCCTATCCCACTATCCTGCCCTCTTCCACTCCCCCCTCCCTCCCTCCCTCCCTCTCTCTCTCTCTCTCGCTCTTCTCCCTCCCCCTCTTGCTCGCCTGGTGACAACAGAGCAGCACATAAATCCCCTCCCCCAACCACACCACACCACCCCTCCCCCTTCCCTCTCTCTCTCTCTCTCTCTCTCTCTCTCTCTCTCTCTCTCTCTCTCTCTCTCTCTCTCTCTCTCTCTCTCTCTCTCTCTCTCTTTTGTTGAAACTATTTAAGCAGGAAGAGAGAGAGGGAAAAAGTGACCAATCATGCACTGTCAGAAGAGAGCCTGTGTGTGTGTGTGTGTGTGTGCGTGCGTGGTGTGTGTGTGTCGTGTGTGCGTGCGTGCGTGTGTGTGCGTGGTGTGTGCGTGTGCATGTGTCGTGTGTGTGTGTGCATATTTGTGTTGCATACTTGTGCATGTCCTTGTGTATGCATCGTACTGAAAAACTAAAAATTTCCCCCTCCACCAATCACATGAGAAGTTCAGTGGTTGTCAATGACTTCTATTGATCGGGAACATCGATCTAAGCATTGTTTGGAGGGTGGAGTTCAAACAACCATGTCAATATTACCTAATTCCTGTGTAACCCCTCCCCTCTCGCACACACACACACACACACACACACACACACATACCAGTGAAGACACGCACCGTAAGCAGATAGCAACCTCGGCCCAAAGCCTCTGAAGAAAAGAAAGTGAGGTTTTTCCATTTTTTGGAATTAGATAATTAGTCTCCGGTGGTCCAATCACAGAGCCCTATTTTTGTTCCTTGGTGGGAGTCACCAAGGTCCGTATCGATGCACGCGGTTGTAGTTCTGTATTTAGAGTAAATATGTAGCCGGGTGGGCTGCTGGGCTCCTCATGTTACTCTGTTGTAAACACTCCCGGCCTCCTGTGTGAGTGGGTCCACACACAGACACACACACACACACACACACACACACACACACACACACACACACACACACACACACACACACTTCTGCTCAGGGATGCCCGCACCATTAGACCCTGTCCAAAAACACAACTTGCATGCAGGTCAACATTTTCATCCACACTCTTGCCCTTCACACAAACACACACACACACACACACTCTCTTTTGCACGTAAGTCTCTCTCACTCACACACACACACACACACACATTCACTATACACATACAAAACTTCTATTTATCCATTTTGTTGGTTGCTTGCTGAAAATCACTATCATTATGGTGATGTCAAAGGTTTTAACAGGCCTGAACATTTCTACATGGGGTGCATTTAATACCCCCCCCCCCCCGCCCCGCCCGCCACCATGTGTCATTGTGTGTATTAGCAGTTTCCCTCTGTGTCGAAACATGAGAGAACACGCTCCCTCGTCCCGCTGAGCCACGGGCGTGGAGGTGAAGAGCCGCGGCGTGAATGGGTGATGTGCTCATCATGGCGCCGCAGACTGGAGGTCTGCGCGAAGGCCCTTCGTCTCGTCGGGTGACTCAGAGCGGCGTGGCGACTGCCGCACCTCCTGCAACCCTCAGCTCTTTTACCTTGTACTTTACCTGCTTTGCTGACCGTCCCTGAAAAAAAGAGAGAGAGAGAGAGAGAGAGCTAGAGAGAGAGTGAGAGAGAGAGAAAAAAAAATAGCTACGCTGTTATTCTGAAGGCTAACAGGAAAACAATACGTCTATACAAACAACCAATGTGCTGCTGGAGCTGTTCTTTTCAACACGGCGGCGGTAGTTCGCTTTGACACCTCCTCAGTGTTGTGGAGATACCCCCCCCATCCATCCCAATCAAACTGATGTTGTTACGGACATTTCTCAAGAATACACCGATTTGCGTATACCTTGCTCGGCACAACTGAGATTTGACGCGCGTCATTGCTAAGCAACTCGATGAGAAAATTCCATCGATTGTATGTATTTAGCAATATTTTTTCCTGCGCTGTGTGTCACAATTAAAAACACACACAGTAGTTTTTGCAGTACCAGCAGGTGTCCCGAAGCAGGTCAGTGGAACAGGGGCAAAGGCCATTGTGCAGTAATGACCATACAGCCCAGCGCTGCAGCCGTCAGCAGGTCCAAGGGAACTGTCAAAGACACCAAAGGTGTTTGTGAGGTGTGTGTGTGTGTAGTGTGTGTGTGTGTGTGTGTGTGTGTCACTCGGTGGTGGGGAGCCCGCGAGGTATCGCCGGGGGGGGGGGGGGGGGGGGGGGTGTTATTTCAACGCATATCGGCTTAAATATAGCACGCGCATCGACACGCACATAAAAGGTATAAACACGCACAGGAAGGTACGCACACGCACACGCCCCCCCCCCCCCACACACACACACACACACACACACACACGCATGATGCGTACGGTGGAAATTGGATGCGGTAACCTTAAGCCCGGTCCCCATGGCCCCGTGGGTGGGATGGGTCACATGATTGTACCTCAGAGAAGCTCAGCTGTTTGCCACTCTAATTCTGTCCCAGGCAGCTGAACACAGACCTCACCGCTCCACTGAACTGTCCCGCATGACACCCCATGTGTTACGCCACCCGTTAGCGCGCACCACAAAGCCCTCCATCTGAGGGTACCTGCGAGCCACCCAATCAAACAATATATATATATATATATATATATATATATATATATATATATATATATTACACTCCTATATTGTTTATAAAGTGATCTGTGTACGAACACACACAGCCCACCCATACCCATTCTGTATGGGAAAGATTATGACGTGTGTGTGTGCGTGTGTGTGTGTGTGCGCGAGCGCGCGTGCATGTGTGTGTGTGTGTGCGCGAGCTGTGCATGTGTGTGTGTGTGCGCGCGCGTGTGCGTGGGTGAATTATGAGGAAGAGAGGCGCAAACGTTAACAGGAAAGCATTAGAAAGCCAACAGGAAAAGTGTGCATTGGGCCATTGTCTCGCGGGGACGCCGTGGGGGCGTCAGCACTTTCCGAGCTGTATTTATTAAAGACACACACATCCCGCAAGCAAACGCTCGCCCACACAATCAGCAACACGTCAACATATGTCAACGTTACTCTCGCCGCGTTTCCTTTCCCACTCCATCAAGTGTAGGACGGCGGACGCGACCGCCCGGGCCTCTCTCTGACAGACTGTATGTGTTCTTAAAGCTTTAATTATGCGTTTCTAATGACCACACTACAACATTGACCGTCTCAGAGGCCAGCTCCTGATCTATACTACTACTACTACACACACATCTGTGGTCCTCCTCTTAGCTCTTCTAAAAAGGCGACACTAACTCAAACTCCAGTGGCGAAAAGCACACACGCTCCCAAATAGACGAAATTATCTGGGGGGGTTTTTTGTTTGCTTTTTTTTTCTAAGCGTACGACGTCAAAAGAGGGGGAGCAGTCTGCGTCAAGCACCACCCAGGGACACATCATGCGTATTTACACACACGCGCGCGCGCACACGCACACACACACACGCACTCATAGCAGTCCTCTCTCCGCGTTTGAGTGACTCATTGTCCCCCGACCCCCCCGACGTAGAGGACGGACACAATATCCACGTCTGCTAATGGAGGTTAGATTAATTGCTGACAAATCTGTATTCAGCAGTTCCCTTTCTCCCCGCATGACAGATTTATGACAGAGATTGATGGAGGGGAGGGCCGGCCCTGAGAGCCGCCTCTGTTTAGCCACAGAACGGGACAACAGACCCGGTGGCTCAAAGAGAACCAGAGAGAAGGGGAGAGATTGTTCTAAGCGCACACATCGCCTATATGTTGCATACTGAAGGCTGGTGGGAGCCGGACAGACGCTGCGCCTTCCCCCGGCGCAATGACTGTTGTGTGGGGAGCGAAGACCCCCTTCGATAAAAACATACTTTTATTGCGTAGCGTCGTCGTGGCCGCCGTGGCTCTATTTTAGCACGTTGCCAGACCTCTCAAAACATGTAGTGTCATCGGTGTTTCCCGCTTTTACTCGCTGCCTTTCTTGTCTCGCGGCGGACAAAGCGGGATTTGTTCACTGGGCTTCGGTCCGGTGATAAAGCGCCGCGGTGGCTGTTTGGCGCTGTTGTTTCCGAGCCTTATCGTTCTCTATTTCAAAAGCCATAAATATACTTCTGCACACAAATTTTAATGAGCTACTGGTAGAGGGCACTCAGACATGTAATTGATTCATACAGGCCAAGGTGAGGCTCTGGTTATTATTAGAAGCTAGCTCAAGGAGATAGGGCAAGCCATTGTGTCAGGCCAGGCCAATATAACAGATTTTAATCCAATTGATTAGGCCTGAGAGCCATTTTAGATGTAAGTGCCTCTATCCATCTCTCCGTCTTGCTGCTCCCACTCCCCGCCCCCCATCATAAATACTCCCTGGCCTGCCTCCACACCCCCCTGATGTCACAGCAACCGGCCTCCCCGATTGGTCGGCGTGAGAGCCCGCCAGCTGTTTGTAATCAGCATTCGCGAGTCAGGATTGCGTGATGCCCTGCAGGCAACACACACACACACACACACACGCGCGCGCAAACATGCATGCACACACACGCACGCTCACAGTGTGCATCTTTAACCTCGGACTTTTCTTCCCAGAGGCGAGTCCTGGGCTAACAGGATCACCTCCAGATGTGCGAGGCGAACACCACCATGTTGTCACCTTAGGGGGAAAACAGGGGGAGGGGGCTGAACCGAGGGAGCGTCCCCGCTCAGAGAAGGGGTGCGGGAGGAAATCAAGCCACATGTTGTGCTGTTGCTGTTGTTGTCGATCTTAAGATCTCGGTTTCGGATGAACGGCAGCAGAGTAACCCATTTCTACACGGAAATACTTCACAGTTGGGAATATACACTTGTGTGGTTGAGGCCCTTTACGGTGACCGGTGGGAAGGCATTCTCTGCTGCCCCCTATTGTTCACTGACAGCGCTTACAGAGAAGCGGCGCAGCTGTGTGGAGCAGGTGTTTAGTGCTGTTATTCCATTAGGTACGGTTAATCGTCTTTTGTCCAACATATCACACACAGCTGCCGTTTATTTTGCCAAGTGCAAATGACACAAGCCAAGCCTTTTTTCCATTTCAGTCAGTTTATTTTCAGGTTTCGTTTTCATAATCCAAAAAATTACATTGAATATATACTGTATATATATATATATATATAGAGAGAGATTTTTTTTTTGCGTATATATAAAACAGAGAATGGTTTCTGCTCTGAACAAATCATTCAGTATTTGTGGAGACAAGGCATCTTTTTTTCTTTACTTTTCTCTATTGCTCCTCCAGGCTTAAGGTCACTGCATCACATATGCCCTTCTCCCTGAAAGCCAGACTCTCTCTCTCTCTCTGTCTTCCGTCAACACGCACACTTCCCCTGTCCAGTCAATATGACCTTGTAGCTGAAACGGATGGAACGTCAATGTTATGTGTACGAGAGAGGACGCAGTCTCTCGCACACATCTCTCAGTTACCCACACATCAATATTGTAAGTCATATGCAGCCCAGGCAAGGGTCACCAGGCCTATTATCTCTCTGATGCCGTCTCAAAGTGTAGCAGTGGACATGTAGCACAGTAGAGGTTAAAAAGAAACATCACAGTAGATGCTTCTGTTTAATGGCCAGTGTTGGTCAATTTTTTCATACCATTTATTTATCCAATAAAAAACACAATGCAAAGGATTTATGGTTATTAGAATTGGAGCTTAAAAAAAAAAAAACGCCAGCAGAACAGGGAAAAGCGACATATGCGATTAAGACAGACTTACGTATATATATATATATATATATATATATATATATATATCCACATTTATATATATATATATATATATATATATATATATATATATCCCCATGTATATGTCCAAATAATACACACCTGTACACATATATTTGACGTTATGAGTACATGTCGTTTCTGCATTCTCTCAGTGCACAGACTTTTAAATGTGTTATATTTACAAAGTGTGAGTCCATCATGCTCGTTTGCATCTACTTCTTTGTCATTCTGAAGGTATGGGGCCTCATTCCCATTTCACAGCCGATCCTATCGCAGTCTATGAGACACACACAAACACACAGTCTATTAAGAGTAGACATATTACATAGTCGTAGTACATGTCTTGGAAAGATCGTTATTGTAAAGGATGGTGTGTTTGAAAGCCACTTTATGGGACTTGTGGATGACACAATCATGGCTTATTCACCTATATAACAAGTCCGCTGTCGCTTATTCATGGACTTATTTTCTCCAACGAATTATATATACAGACAGACTGTAAAAGTAACATTCAAGGCTGGATTCCTATCTAAAAATAAATTATTATAATAAATTATTGTAGGTATTCTGTTAAAAATAAGACATATTTCTTCTTTACCGTATCTACAGAAAGTGCAAACGAATGTAGATTGAAATTATGACCATGAATCATCAGCGGTTACCTTCGATTCCCTAAGCTCTCAGTTGGCACTGCATTCCCTAACACATCATAGAACCGTCTCTATCTGACTTTTTAAGAGATTTCAATAAATGGCACAATTAAAATAATATATAGGGTATAATCTTGTATCTGTCTTATTGGCACATTCAATTTGTGTTAAATAAGGCAGGTCAAAAGAATTGTAAATGTCTGTCATCAACCGTTCTGATTCAGTTTGGTTGGTTGGTATATATATATATATATATATATATATATATATATATCTTCCCGGGTTCTCATCGTTTTTGAATATTTTGCCAACTTAATGTAACGTTGCTAATATTTTGCGATGTTTTAACAATTGAGGATCAATCGGCATCAACTAGCATTTGTTATTGCCTTAAAGTCCTTTTTGGTTTATCTCAGCAAATAATCAAAGCATGGTTTAAACAACTAATATAGCTCACATAAATGCAAGCACACACATACAAGCATATCATACAAAAACAGTGGACAGATTTAGAGAAACTTCTTAGACACAGACAGACAGACACAGACACAGACACACACACACACTTTTATATATTCCGGTCTTCCCTGACCCATGATGTTACCCAAAGTGCCTTGCAGGAGAGCGTTCAGTAACTTATGTCTGAGGTAAGGAAATAAGACACTATACTATTACATAGTACATGACATTACATAACATTCAGCAGATCTACACAATCATTAGTTATCAAAGACAAATGTCCAGAAAGGGACATGTTTTAGATGACACAATACAGATTATTAGTGATGCCACTGATTCAACTGAAGTATTTTAACATGTACAGTTTTCAGTTTACGCATCATAACACCGATACAGATTTTTGTATTATGTCCCCAAAGGAACTTCTTATTTATTTATGTTTCTTCAATTGAACAAATCAATAAAATAAAACCACCATACCATCACTAAAGAGAACACGGTTATGGCACATAAAAATGGACTCCAAGGACCAGTGACTGATGCCCAGCTACCTAACATAAAGAACCTGGTTTATGTTTAAAGGAATATTCACACTCCCCTTAGTATTGCCCAGCGTGTTGAGAGACAATCATAAAAATTGACTTTGAGGAAAGGGAGAAAGAGGAGTATTAGCAGGTATGTCAGGATGTGCATATGAGTGTGTGTGTGTGTGTCGATGTGTCACTGTGTGTCTGGCTGCAACTGTTTGTGTGTGTGTCTGGGATGTGGGTGATGATCATGTGTGTGCATTTTTCGTTGTGTGCCTGTGTGTAAAAGCATGTGTATTGTTATGCCCCTGTGTGTGTGTGTGTGTGTGTGTGTGTCTGTGTGTGTGTGTGTGTGTGTGTGTGTGTGTGTGTGTGTGTGCAGCTGGTAGTAAATCTTAAGAGTCCACTAGTCTTCTCTCTGTCGTCACGGCGGAGGCTGGTGCTGGCGTCCCAGAAGCCTTTGCGTCAGGACAGCTGAAATGGGTGGGCTACAGGACTAACAAGACCCCTTACTGGTCTATGAACTCTATGTCATCAATCCTGCAGGAAGAAAATAACAAACTATCAAAAACTCAGAATATACAACAGCACAGCCCACTCTCAAGCATTCCTATCATCGTTTTCATACATCCTTATAATTTGTATACATTCTTAGGGTGTGTTCACACCTAGCGTTTCTTGTGATAGGGAAAAGTTGAGCCGACCGTCTTTTCAAAAAAAAGAAGAAGCTGGCAGCGCTTTTTGTCCTAAAAGCGCCGAGAGCATTTTTTCTATCGCCTAGCAACGAACCCACTCTAGACCCCGACGTTACTCGCCTACTACGTATCCAGGCTACCCTTACATCATTGTTACAAAATGGCAAGAAACAGGCGATTGGCACTTGCATTGGCCCTAGCTGACGACGAGGAGAATCAGCAGCAAGGTGCCCACCATCATTTAGTCCAGGAGCTTCGTTTCGATGATGCGCGATTTGCGGCGTACTGTGATTGGTCAGTTGTCAAAAAAACGCCTGACGTCGGGCGCTTTTTTCCTTAAAGTTGAACTTTTTTCAACTTTTTTTTACGCTCGGTGCGGGGGGGGGGGGGGAAAAAAACGCCGAGAGAGGTGTTTAAAAAAACGCCGGGGACGTTTTCCAAAAACGCTCTCCTACATAGGAATATAATGTAAAACGAGCGCTGGCAGAAAAAAAAACGCTAGGTGTGAACACGCCCTTAGAATCAATTTTATGAACTCAATAAATATCAATATATCAGTGATACGAATCTTGGATTCGTATCACGGATGAAACATGGATGAAAAGTGATTTAAAGGAGCGCTGGCACAGAGGAGGAGGAGGAGGAGTAGGAGGCGACGGGGTGGGTGACCACGGAGGCGGGGCCCCGCGGGGTCAGAGGGCGGGTGTTCGGCCTTGCCTTCTTAGCGGCCCCTTGGCGAGCGTCCTTCTGATTGGAGCTCAGGGATTTCCACACGGTGGTTTTGGACATTTCGTCCGAAATATTAATATCAGAGGGGTCGCGCCTGAGGACACAGAGAGGAAGAGGGGAGGGGGCGTAGGGGTGTCAGCATCGGAGAGGGGGGGGCGGGTGGGTGGTGGGGGCATGCTTATAGGGCGTCTCCACATGGTTTTTTTTTTGTTACAGGACAGAAAGTACCACAAGCGTGAACTAGACGGACACACTTAGGAAAAAAGATAGGAATGTCAACAACAGGGTCCAAAATTACTATTTTAATAATGAATAACACCTGCCACCAGCCAATGGCAGATACATTTGACTATTTGGCAGGTACAAATATTCAGGGTTACATTTTAAAACAATTGCTCGGGCCGGTCGATGTTTCCACAAAGATCAAATTCTAAAAGTTTGTTTTGGACCATGGACACAAATGTCTCGCGTAAGCTTATCGGGCTGACCCATCCTCCGAGAGATTAGGCTGTGTGTGTGTGTGTGTGTGTGTGTGTGTGTGTGATTGTGTGTCTTCATGTGCGTTACACTCGTGTGTGTACTTGCATGTGTTCTCACCTTGGGTCGTGTGCTTTAGTGGACTGCGCTTGTTTCTCGCTTTCCACTGGAATCTCGACTGCAGTGGTGTCGTCCCCCTTGAGGCTGAGCATGACCTGGGACTCCTGGAAGATCACACACACACACGCACACACACACACATTAGATCTTCTTCACCTGATCCTTCCTGGTCACGGTCACAGGGGAAACTCAAACAAACGGCGGCGACCTCCACATTAACAAGGGCATGGATCCCAGGTCTTCTGCTCCCTACATTTCCTCCATTCGGTGTGAAATCCTTTCTGAATATATACTCAATTACACCAAACAGGACGGCAGGTGACCCACCTCCTCGATCTTCTTGGAGGCGTCGTCCAGCCTCTTCTTCTTCCACTCGGGCATGAGGTCATCCAGGTAGCTCAGCTCCCGCTTGGAGAAGCACAGGTCCAGCAGCTTACGGATGAACACCAGCGCCAGGACCTGCGTGAGGAACATAGAGCAAAGTGTAGAAGAAGGGCACGTTATGGTGTGAAATAGCATCAAGGTGGACTAGCGGAAGGTCCTCCCTTCAATCATGGAGGGCCCATTCATTTACATTTAGTCATTTAGCCGCATTACCTTACAAAGTGAGGCTGAGAACAACCAAAGCATGCAATCGAAATTGGAGTAACTACAAAAGTTTCTAAAAAAACAACTGGACGGAGTGCAGAGTAGCTACATTCAGCTGTGCGAGAGATGTATTATCCCAAAATGATCCCTTCTTACAGCAGGGGAACAGGACAGTTATAAGAATAATTTCTAACACAGTCTTTTGCACAACACGATCTCTATATCCCATAATAACACACACCGAGATACTAGTAGTTGTAGAAGCAATCGTATTCATCGCAGTTGTAGCCAGCACCACACACAAACTTATTACGAATAGACATAATATGTGTTTGCGTGCGTGTGTGTGTGTGTGTGTGTGTGACCGCTTGGCTAACTGTACCATCATAGGGAAGACGATGGCGGCGGGTGAGTGCTTGATGACCCACAGCAGGACCAGACAGGTGAGCTGGGTCACAGTGAACAGGTGCACCTTCCTCAGAGGCACGTGCCGCAGGTAGATGAAGTCCGGCTGGTGCTTGGCCGGCATGCAGAACAGCTTGAGGCGGTCAAAGAACTAAGGCGAGGAGAGAGGGGAGAAAGAAAGACAGCGAGAGAGAGAGAGAGAGAGATATAAGCCAGACAGCCAGAGCAAGAGAGAGAGACACACACACACACAGGAAGTTGTGAATAATGGAGATAACGAGAGAATTGCATAATACAATTGGACAAAATGGGGACGTCTGGTGGACATTCAATTGTGTTAGGATGGAGAAACAGGCCCAAAGGAAATGAAGAGCGACTGGGAAGTGGAACATGTCTACAAGGGGACCGGGTGTACGATCCCCGCAGAGGGGGGGGGAGAAGGCATGAGGTGAAATCAGGACAGCAGGCAACACACAGCTATCATTTAGCCCGATATTTAAATCGTCTCTCCTTAGGCACATGAAGTCTTTGTTTGGAAATCTCTACCACGTGAGAAAGTAGTGCCATGCAATAACAGTACCTGTATGCCTTTTAGTGAGGAGGCACCCATGTAGAGAAAGACACCATACAACACCGGCATAGGAATAAACTGTAAACAAAATACAGACGAATATATCCATAAATTGTCAAGGAAACAACCACAACACAAAGGTTCAAATGCATGCTAATGTATTAAGAAAGAAATTTAAAAAAAACTCCTACGCACTTATTGCATGTTTGTAGCATCTTACCCTAGCTATCCATGCTGTATACCAGAAAGGACAGGTAAACCTAGCAATTATGGTGCACTTAGAAACTTGTTCTATTGACATCCTTGCAGTACCGACAGTGACATATTGTTTTACTTTCTACTAACAAATGTACTTTTTTAAATTGTAAGTCGCTTCGGACAACAGCGCCTGCTAAATGCCCTAAACGTAAATACGTGTGCGTATAGTCTAGAGCGGCCAGAAGGGGGCGCCAGAGTCTGATCTGTCTTGTCCCCCCCAGACTCGCCTGCAGGGCTCCGGTCATGAAGACGGAGCAGCCCATGAGCAGGAAGATGAGCAGGCCGGTGAAGCGCTGCTCCCGGATGCCCAGGAAGCGTGGCTGCTCGCCGGGGGCGGAGCTCTCCGACTCCAGTTTCAGGCTGTTGACGTGGGAGATGGAGAGCACCGTGGCCGCCACGAACCACGGCAGGCCCATGATGGAGCACACGGCCAGCATCACGGCCACCATCAACAGGTCCATGTGGTAGCCACAGCCTTTCTGAGAAATGCAGGAGGGGGGGGGGTGTCCCGTAACAAGCATGAGCAAGGAGCGAGTCATGTTTCATATTATGTGTCAGAACATTATCATAATATTAATCAGACATCAGGGTCCAAAATGTACTTTTTACCTGCCAGAGTGGAAAAATCTACCGGCCAAGCGATTGTTTTAATATGTAGCCCTGTTTTTTTTTTTTTCAACCTGCCAAATGGTCAAATCTATCAGCCATTGGCTGGTGTTCATTTTGGACCCTGATGAGACATAAAGTCACGGGTATGATTTTATAGCATTAGCGATATCGTGGTGATAAGCCCTTTGTAATTTAGCATGCTAATCACACTTCACACACCTAGTCATATTCATTAGTCATCATAATAATACATTTTTTTTATATAGCTCTTTTACATATAGTATCAGACAAGTATCAGAAGTCAGTAAAAAGTATAAAATGAATGTCAGTGATTATGAAGGCAGTTTAAGGCTCAGTTAAATAGTGAATGAAGCAAAAGTGATGTGGTCAGGAGGGCGAGTCCTAATCCCAAGGAAACAGTTTGGGGTTGAAACTGAAGAACTGACCAGCAGCTTGTGCTCCTTGCGGTTGATGATGACGGCGGTGATCTGCTGGTCCATGAAGATGAGGATGGTGCAGAGCAGGGCAGGGATGGAGGCTGCCAGCACAGTCCACCAGGGGTTGCGTCCGATGGGGTTGATCAGCCAGCCTCGGTCATCCCTGGTAGGCTGGGGGAACACAACACATGGTAGAAGGGGGTCTCTCTCTCTCTCTCTGTATATATATATATATATATATATATATATATTGTATATTGTCGCACCTTGGCTAGGCACTGTTCCACTAAAAAATATATAATATATTTTGTAGCTAAAAAAAGCCAAACAAAGTTGAAAGTCAATTTAAATTGGAGTCTCTCTATAGTAAGAGCCTCTCTATAAGAGTCTCTATAGTAAGAGTCTCTATGGTAAGAGTCTCTCTATAGTAAGAGACTCTATAGTAAGAGTCTCTATGGTAAGAGTCTCTATAAGTAAGAGTCTCTCTATAGTAAGAGCCACAAGGCCCCCCCGCCTGCTGCTTACCTGGAATTTGCTGGGCACCTGCAGCTTCTGGGAGGGAACTCCGATGACGTAGTCCAGCAGAACCATGACGACGATGGTCAGGAAGACCGCAAAGTCACTGATCATGGACCGCACCTGGAAGCCAAACACCAAGCAAGAGACATGAATCAGGGTTCACACCACCGCGAAGAAGAAAGACAACGTCGCCTGGTACAACGTGCCAGTTGCATTACCTTGGTGGGGAAGTAGCGACTCGTCTTGAACTGTTTGAGGAAGGCGGACATGAAGAAGGTGGCGAAAAACAAGATGGTGGACCAGAAGAGAACGTCCGGAGCGTAGGGGCCATGGTGTCCACATGCCGTCCCCACGAATTGTCCCTGCATGCTGATGCAGTCCTGCAGAGAGTCCACCACAGTCTGTGTTAAGGCTTCTTACCACCGCATTGTGGAATACTTCATTCTGATTGGTCAATAGCGTTCCATGTGCATTCTGTTTCAATAACGGGACACGTCTGTCTTTTAACACTTCCAAATCAATATGTTATAAATCCAACATTAACATCCACGGGCAGATACAACGATCGACCAGATGTTTCCTTGACAACGCAAAAACAATATGCTCAAAGCGGAGGAATATTTTAATTTCATCTGATTAAGTCAATAAAAACCAATAACGATAAGTCATTGTGGTGTAACCGGAGTAAACCACTCCAGCCTGTCCCGTTATTGGAAAATAATTATACTTTGATGATGGTAAGCATCACCACCCCGTCGTACATTATGTAAGGGATAATCCACGACGAGGTGCATGTATCGAAAAATTACGCGGAGGGTTTTCCTCCGTGAAGTGCATTATTTTTCGATACAAGCACACCTCGGAGTGGATTATCCCACATACCATGGCCACTTACGAATCAATACTAATAAAAGGGTGTGGTTTCATATTTTGGGGTAATTTTAACTTTTAGCTTGCACTACTTTGTGTGTGCCTGTAAACAAACGACAAATGACCGGAGAAACATATGGGTCTGACTAATGCCTAGGCCTGACTAATGCCTAATGTCAGTTAACATGAGATTCATATGGAATACGGATGTATTTATTTTTATTTATTTACATACTGGGTAAAATATCTGTGAAATCACCAGCAGCTGATTTTCGCTCCACTAGATGGCTGCTCTACCCGGTACCCAGCAGCTTTCTCCTATTTTGCGCCCTGGTCATGGATAGCCTCCAGACTCACACTACAGCTTAATGATTTCTCTCTCCCTGGGAGAATTCAAAGCTCTGTGATAAAAAAACGGTGTGACTAAAGAGTGCATTTGCTATTCCTAAGCTGGATTTTGTAGTATGCATCTGTTGTCCCTGGTCCGTTTTTATCGTGCTCTATTTCCTTAACGGTTCCTTGTCTGTTTAGACATGCTCTACTCTATAATGTTGTCACCTTGTACGTGTACTGGTGTGCTATCTTGGCCAGGTGTCCCTAAAAAAAAAAAGAGATTCTCAAGGGACTGGTTAAATAAAAATTAAATAAAATATACTGTTTGCTAAAGCGTCTTTTTTGGAGAGGTCAGCTGCTCAGGGGTAGGTTAAGAGGTTAGTTCAATGTTAGCAAACATTGTTAACAATGCAAACACTGTGGTTGTAATGCAATGTGTGCCATCATGTGTGCTAATTTGACGTTTACTTTGTGTGTGTGTGTGTGTGTGTGTGTTTATAGCGAGTGTGTGTGTGTGTGTGTGTGTGTGTGTGCGCACGGCTAGGTTACCTTGACAGTAAGGTTGGCCCAGGGCACGGCGGCGGCTGTGATATTTTTCTGACTCCAAAGCTCTAGTGTATTGTTACTGGGGTTATCGGGCTCGGCACACCTACAGCTACACACACGCGCACACACACACACACACATGGAGAAAAAAACAGGGGGAAAAAGGTGTGTTTGTGAGAAAAAGATGGAGTGGAAAGCGTTAGCAGCTAGGACCGTTACGGCGCTCTCGCAGTGCTGTACAGACTGTTACAAGGTGTCGGGGAGGTGGAGCGCAGAACGCGTTAGAGGGGAGCGGGGAATGAAAGAAGAGGTATCAGGGATCGAGTATTTTCGAGCAGCCAGAGACAGACAGCTACACGCTAAAGAGAGAGAGAGAGAGAGAGAGAGAAGGTGGGAGAGTTGGAGAGAGGCGAAGGACATGCACACAGAAGAGGATCAAGGGAGAGGAGAGAAAGAGCTAGAGACAGGCGAGAACATACACACAGATGAGAGAGACAGAGTGAGAGAGCAAGAGGGAGAGCTTGAGAGAGGGAGAGGGCACCAGAGAGAGGACAAAGAGCTAATGAAGCCTCTCTCTCACCATTAGCATTAATGAGCTATCCATCTAGGACACGGCATGCGGGTATAAAAAGCGAGAGTGAACCCTGTGACACGGAGGGAGTGGCGGCGGCGGGCGTTATCAGCTCACTAGGCTAGGGTGAGCTTGTCCAGCTCGCTGTGCGTGTTGATGGGGTAGAGCTCCCCCAGGTGGATCAGCTTCTCCAGCGCCTCGTAGATGAAGATGAGGCAGATGAGCGCCGCGAAGGCCTCCTCGGTGAAGCGCGTGATGTAGCAGACCAGGGAGCTGGCGTCCGTGGCCACCAGCAGCAGACACAGCAGAGCCGTCCACAGGCCGATGCAGGTCCTCAGGGACAGGTAGGAGAGGTTGTAATCCCTGCATGTAGGGGTGGTGGTGGGTGATGGGTGGGTGGTGATGATGGAGAATGAGACATAAAAAGAGAGTATTCATAATGAATTCATCATTTCAGTCAACCATTCTAATGAATCATTTCAGGTCAGGTCAATTCACCGTTAAAGGGGACCTTTGCCGATATTCAACCTATCATTACAATGTTTGCAGTATATGCAAATGAACAACGTTTACCTTTCCTCCATGTTTCCTGCACCCAGATCTCCCCGATGTTGAGATCTGCATATACTACCCACATTGTAATGACACATTCCTTCCCCTTTAATTGTAAGCTTTAATTACAAAAACATGTGTACAATTGAATGTATTTGGCTTATGAGAGAGTATCGCACAAGCAAGGAGTACATTTTCCACCTGCACCTGAAGTAAAAGGACATTCATACGCGTCTCAGACTGAGGTGGGAGTGGGTTAAGGCCATCCACTGACTGTTCAACAGGCCGTTGTTTGGCTCTCCCGAAGGTCCTTGACCACCACAGCCTCCACTTCGGCCTTTAGACGGCCGTGGCTAAGGTGCTTTGTGATGTTGAGTGCAAATAACTCTCTCACTTCTCTCAGATGTCATGGAGAAGTGCGGCGCGGTGAGGTGGACCACCTACTTGCAGAACTTGAAGAGGATTTTCTCAAAGACCAGTACAGGTCCTGTGCTCCCCAAGATGGTGAGTGGCTGCCCAGCAAACAGGGAGTAGGCCACCCCAGTCATGGAGGCTCCCAGCAGAGACTCTATGGCACTCTGAGGGGAAACATGGGGAACACATTGTGTGGGTCATACATAGTGTGTGTGTGTAGGAGTGGGTTTTTGTGCATGTGTGTGCGTGTGTGTGTTAAGTGTGTGTTTTTGTGAGTGTGTGTGCGCTTGCATGTGTGTGTGTGTGTGCGGGGGAGTGCACGTGTACATGTTTCGTTGTGTGTGCTTGTGTGTATACACATTTGTATTCTTCTTATGCCCCTGTGTGTGTGTGTGTGCGTGTGTGTGTGTGTGTGGTGAGAGCGTGTGTTTACATGTGTGTGTGTGTGTGTGTGTGTGTGGTGAGAGCGTGTGTTTACATGTGTGTGTGTGTGTGTGTCTGAGAGCATGTGTTTGCATGTGTGTGTGTGTATGTGTGTGTGTCTGAGAGCATGTGTTTGCATGTGTGTGTGTGTGTGTGTGTGTGTGCGTCTGAGAGCATGTGTTTGCATGTGTGTGTGTGTGTGTGCCTACTATGCGGCCCTCGGTGGCCTCCCCCAGCAGCCCACCGAAGGTGATGACAGGGGACATGCAGGCGCAGTAGAGGAACAGGAAGGAGGCCACACACTGCAGACTCAGACCATCTTTAAAATCACTCAGATAGAAGGGAGCCTTCCTCTTGATGTCCATGATCAGCCCGCCAAACAACCTGAGGACGACACGGCGAGGAAGGTAGAGATACACGGCACTGTTCAGAGAGTGGCCATACGTTTGTATTTGTGCAATCCCGGAACCCATCGGCTATCGGTCCGATTTAGCCTAATTTATCTGCATTTATATTCACATATCTGTTTATGGAGATTAGCTGAAATCGGCGGTAGACCGCCAGATTCCGAGATTGCTCAACTCCATTCTCTCCACTCCATTCTCGCGTCTCAAGTTGCTAATCGTCAATAATGACCGGCGCACGGAAGAGCAAGTCGTTATCCGGATATCCGCAGGCTACACCGAAACCCCAGAAATACTGGCCGTTGCCTCCAGAGGCTAAATCGCTGTCAGACCGCTAGCCGATGGGTTCGGAGATCGGTATTTGTGTTATATAGCGTATGGATGGAGTGAACCACGCGGGCTGTCACGTTATTGGAAAATATTGTATGACGGGGGTGGTGTTGTGGTCGAGGCGAAGCTGAGGTTGCGATCAGTAGCGACACGATTTGAAACTGTTAAAAGGCAGAGGTGTCAGCCTTGTGTATTGAAAAGAAATGCACACCTTGGCTTGGAACATTATTGACCAATCAGGATCAAGTATTTAAAAATGCTGTGGTATAAGTGTTATGTAATTTATAGTTTATATATTTATAGTATTTTATAGTGTGTGTATTTGTGTTGGTGTGTATTTGGGTTATTCAGTTTGATATAGTGTTGGTGTTTAGTGTGTATATAGTACATACGTTATATACTGTATGTTTGTGTTATATGGTGCGTGTGTGTGTGTGTGTGTGTATATAATGTGTATACAGGTGTTATAGTGTCCTATAGTACATGTTATATACTGTATGTTTGTGTTATAGGGTGTGTGTGTATATAATGTGTATACAGGTGTTATTATAGTGTTCTATAGTACATGTTGTATAGTGTATGTTTGTGTTATAGGGTGTGTGTGTATATAATGTGTATACAGGTGTTATTATAGTGTTATATAGTACATGTTGTATACTGTATGTTTGTGTTATATGGTGTGTGTGTGTGTGTGTGTGTGTGTGTGTGTGTGTGTGTGTGTGTGTGTGTGTGTGTGTGTGTGTGTGTGTGTGTGTGTGTGTGTGTGTGTGTGTGTGTGTGTGTGTATAATGTGTATACAGGTGTTACTTTAGTGTTCTACATAGGGCTGCAACAAATTAATACTTTAGTTTCACTTTGGACTCTGGTAACTTGTGATGGCAATTGCTATTATTTATGACATTTTCAAGCCTAAATGATTAATCAAAAAAAATGATTGTTAGATTAATCGACTATGAGAAAAATGGTTAGTGGCAGCCTGAGTTTTATAGGCCCACCTCCCGGTTCTCTGCAGCTCTGGTCCATGGTGCTCTGCATGTAGCTCCTCCTCCACTGGGTAGGTGGCGCCGTTAGACACTCCTGGCGTCTTCCTCTTCTCCTTTAAATACCAAACACACACACACACACGCACATGCACACACACACACACACACACACACACACACACACACACACACACACACACACACACACACACACACACACACACAGTTAGGGATACGCCTCGAATAAAAACCAGATATAACCAGGTATTGTACCCCTTTACTAGCACAAAACCTTTACGGGAGGGAACTGTACAACGTGAATGTTATTTCTAAACATGAACATTAAACTGTTGGTGTGAATACTTACAGTTGGAGTACAAGTTGTGCTTGTTGTCATTCATTAGAAAGATTTACCTGAACTTGTATGTAAGTGTTTCGATTTACCCAATTCTATTAAAGTGGCATTCAGTTTATTTTCTTTTTTTCCATTTTCCTAGTACCCCCTGCAATCCTTCAAAGTGCCCCTAGGGGTACGCATACCCCCATTTGGGAAACACTGCCCTAGAGTACACCATAGATACATCCTATACATATCCTACAAAAATCACGGCAAAACATTTCTCCATAGTTTTCTATTCCAACACATCATGAACATAATGTACCGCACAGAAGCTGATATTTGTTTCTTCGTCTGGCAAGGCTACTCCCTGAACCCTGTATACGTGTGTGTGTACCTACCTGAGAAGGGACGTTCTTGGGGGGCTCGATGCGAATGGAGGGGTCCCACTCCCCCGGTGGCAGGACGGTCACCTGGTCCAGGAACTCGTCGATCCCCGCCAGCAGGTCGCTGCGGTCCTTCGCCTTGTAGGCTACGTCATGGAAGATCTGGGAGGGATCAGACGGTCAGAGTCATATAGGCCCTTTTCACAGAGGTGTAATCGCAACACTAATTATGGGTCTGCTGCTTGTATGTACCGGGGCAGATGGTCCATGGTCTGTGTGTGATATCTTTACTAGTTTAGCGCCCTGGTACATACAAGTAGCAGACCCTATAGTTAGTGTTATGAGCGATGACAATGACACCTCAATTCTGTCTGTCTTCAGACATACAGTCTGTCTTGTGCGCATGTTTGTGTGCATGTTGTGCACAGTGGGTACAATGTGATTGTGAGTGTGTGTGTGTGTGTGTGTGTGTGTGTGTGTGTGTGTGTGTGCGAGAGAGGAACTCTGACCTCATCAGTCATGATGGTGGCCATGGAGCGGCCTATCTCATGGTACTGCTGAGCTTTTCCATCGGGTCCCAGCAGGATGAACAGGAACCTGGACTCAGGCAGAATATCAGTGGAATCAGTGAATCGGCTCACACGGGTATCACATATCTAAATATTGAAGCAAGCAACCTAAAACTGTCTGGGATGCACACAAAACCCTGGGTAGGCATACAAATGACCCCAGAAGTGTTATAAAGTGAAATTCCCCTTTAATTAGTCTATAGGGTTGGAAGAGTACGTCTGGTTCAAATAGCCGATGAAGGAATCTTTTCAAGGCTAAAATCTGATGCTGAGTCAACACGTCACACACATACCATATTGTCACGTGTGATATATTTTATGTATATTCTTTGTATGACTCTGGTGTTTAAAATGGCCAATGGGTCAGTGTAAGACTGAATATCAACATTATGTTAAAATGAGCTGTGAAAATAACGTGCTATTAAGTACAACTTAGCGACGCGGTGAAGTGTGAGAAATGTAGGCGGCATCGCGAGCGAAAAGGCGGTTATCAGTAGTTCCCTATATATACGTCACTAAAAGCGGTGTATGTGTCGGTCCTCGGGGTGCAAGGTGGGCTCCCACCTGGTGGGGATGGGGACTTCGGTGAGTCCAGTGAGGAGGACGGCGGGGGACAGGCGGACGAAGGCTACGATGGGGTTTTCCAAGAAGTCCAGCTCTCCCACCAGCACGTTGGACGCCTCGGCGCCCTCGGGAATCTTCTTCATGAAGTGCATATCCACCTGACGACACGCACGCAGAGAGGGGGGGGGGGGGACATTGTCAACCAATTACATTCTCCGCATTGAACCCATCCTGCTTGCCACAACGGTAGCGTCCGGGAAACCGACTCCAGTTGTAGTGCCCTTGCCTTGGTTGTGGGCAGCGGGGCAGGAGTGTTAACTTGCATGTTTTTGTGGTGTGGGAGGAGGAAACCCACGTGAAGAAAATACAAACCTCACACAGAAAGGGTTCGAACGTAGGACCTTCTTGCTGTGAGGCAGCAGTGCTAACCACTGTGCCGGGCCGGGCACAGCCAGATAGGAATTTAGCAGCCAGAGAGGAAGAGTAAATGTTCAAAGACGTTTGATCTGGGAGTTGAACATGATTCTTTGCCATTTTGGATAATCACAGACTCGTATCATCCAAGTAGCACTGGAACACCCACACAGATCCCACATCAGAACGGCCAGATCCTTTGAGAACGGCCAAATGGAGTACATGGCCTAGTTTACTTTGGTCTCCACTGTCCGTCCGGTACACCGCCTAAGATGGTGATGCTGAAAGCTGTTGCTTTGACATGAAAGATGTAGCTCCTCAGTCTGTCCCTAGGGGGTGTGATGTGCTGTAGTTTATTGACCTGGAGATCAGATCACACTTTGGAAATCAATGCAGGTTTATATAAGATGAAACCGTCAAGATCGGCAGATGACACTTTTCAAATAAGAAATTGCGCGACAAACGCACAATGGAAAATCCTATCAGCACCGGAAATCAGTACAACACAAAACACTTGCGCATAGACACACATAGACACGTACGCGCGCACACACACACACACTCTCTCTCTCTCTTTCTGTTACACACATACACACAAGCACACACACACACTCACACGGGTGCTCCACAGTGTGTTCACCTTGCTAAGGTCCACCGGGACGCTGTCCTGCCCCGCACCGTTCTTCACCTCCGGGTGGCTGGGCGGAGGCTGAGCAGACACGGTGGAACCTGCCGGCGGGAAGATATATACGTGAGCAGGGGCCCCTTTGTGTTTGTGAATGCAGTTTTAAACACATCCTGGCCTCGTACATCCCGCAATACTTACGGCTCCCGAATTGATGTCAATTCAATACATTTCAATAAATCAATCAATGAATCTATCTATATATCTATCAAATACCTACTCTATCTATCATCTATCAATCTACATCCATATATCCATCATTCTATTAGGCTACCTTCAGATCCTTCTAAGATGAACTCATGTATATCTCTTGTGTCTCGGGATCACATTATAATCTTTGAAACTACCGGTAATTGAATATCTCTGTTCACCAGACAGCTCTGCCTGCGTGTCTCTCCCACACTTTAATTAGTATTAGTATGTCCTCGTTCTCACTTGACTTTCATTGTGTAAAAAACAAATCTCTCTGCCAGCTACTCTCTCTCTCTCTCTCTCTCCCCGTCTCTTTCCCTCCCTCCCTCTCCCTATCTCTGTCCCTCACCCCCCCCCCTTTCTCCATGTCTCTACCTCTCGCCATCTCTCTCCCACTTTATGTCTCCCTCTGCCTCTTTCCCTCCCTCCCCCTATCTGTTTCACTCCGCCCTTCCTCTCTCCATGTCTCTCTCTCTACCTCTCCCACTCCCCCCCCACTCTCTCTCTCTCCCCGTCTCTTTCCCTCCCTCCCTCTCCCTATCTGTCCCCCCCCCCTTTCTCCCTGTCTCTCTACCTCTCGCCATCTCTCTCCCACTTTATCTCTCCCTCTGCCTCTTTCCCTGTTTTGCTCCCCCCTTCCTCTCTCCATGTCTCTCTCTCTACCTCTCCCACTCCCCCCCCACTCTCTCTCTCCCCGTCTCTTTCCCTCCCTCCCTCTCCCTATCTCTGTCCCCCCCCCCCCTTTCTCCATGTCTCTCTACCTCTCACCATCTCTCTCCCACTTTATCTCTCCCTCTGACTCTTTCCCTGTTTCGCTCCCCCCTTCCTCTCTCCATGTCTCTCTCTCTACCTCTCCCAATTTCTCCCTCCCCCCACACTCTCTCTCTCCCTGTCTCTTTCCCTCCCTCCCTCTCCCTATCTCTGTCCCCCCCCCCCTTTCTCCATGTCTCTCTACCTCTCGCCATCTCTCTCCCACTTTATCTCTCCCTCTGCCTCTTTCCCTGTTTCGCTCCCCCCTTCCTTTCTCCATGTCTCTCTCTCTACCTCTCCCACTTTCTCCCCCTCCCCCCACACTCTCTCGCTCCCCGTCTCTTTCCCTCCCTCCCTCTCCCTATCTCTGCACCCCCCCTTTCTCCATGTCTCTCTACCTCTTGCCATCTCTCTCCCACTTTATCTCTCCCTCTGCCTCTTTCCCTGTTTCGCTCCCCCCTTCCTCTCTGCATGTCTCTCTCTCTACCTCTCCCACTCCCCCCCCCCCCCCTCTCTCTCTCTCTCCATCCTCCCCCCCCCTCTCTCTCTGTGGGGCCACCCACCGCTCAGATGGGGCTCTGACTGCTTGCGGGTGCCCTCGGCCAGGGAGCGCACGATAGGGATCAGGTTGTTCTTCTTCTTGTCGTTCTGGTGGTGGTGCCTCTTCAGCAGCGCCTCGCGCACCTTCACGCGCACGCTGTCGTCCAGCTGGTGGGACGTCTCCTGGTGGTCCAACACCATGTCTGCGGACACACACACGCACACACACACACACACGCACACACATAGACACACACACACGTATGGACACACACACACATATACAGTCACAGGCACACATACACAATATATTTAGTTATTTATTAGTTAGTTATATCAGATACTGAATGACTAAAATGATTCATATTCTGGTATTCACACCTTTTGCAGATGTATATATTTTATTTATATGTATTCATAATATTTATTTCACAGGGTTTCAAAATGTATTGTTCAGCATTATTCATTCATCCTGGACTCTCAATCTTCAAATACTTTTAATTATTTTGTAGTTTTTATTGCTGGGGTGTATTACACACTATATATATTACATTATACGTTATAGCGTATAATTATACATTATTTGTGACTTGTTGACTTGTTAATAATAGTGTTTGATAATAATAATAATAATAATAATAATAATAATAATAATATTCTCTCCTCTCCTTTGTGTTTATGGCTCTGCTGAGTCAGAGCTGCTCTCGTCTTCATCCTTCCCTCCTCCTCCTCCTCCTCCTCCTCCTCCTCCTCTTCCATAATCCATCAGCCTCTTTTCCTTGACACTAAACCTGCTGCCCCTCGATCTTTTCTAACCCCCCCCCCCCCCTCTCTCTCTTCCCCCTTTTTCTTTCCTCTCACACTGTCTGTATCTGTATCCCTCTCTCTGTTTATCTTACACACACACAAACAGAAACACACACACACACACACACACACACGCACACACATGCACGCACACACACACACACAGCTTATTCTGTGCCCACTTCAAGGCCAGTAATAAACTGCTGTGTAAATATGAGCAGTGACAGGGGACCCATACAAAAGAGGTTACAATTATTATTATTTCTTAATTATTTTATCATCCTATGATATGATATGCATATGATGGTGTCCAATCAAAATTAATAACATACAATCGACTTCTTTGTAACATGTAAGGCAATGGAAATAACAATGTCTCCTAAAATAGCATCATAGCCATGCAACTGTGCGTCAGTGACACAGCCTGCTAGGGGATTACAATCGGCTGAAGGAACAGATAACTTTCTCAGGAGACAACATCGTTTTACAGCTAAACTGTTTAACCATTTCACTGGTTTTTATATGTGTTAAATCAATTACCATTTAGGTTCAGGTAAAAAGTAAAAAAAATCCCGTTTTAATATTGACAATATGCATTTACGAAATATATTACGAATAATATTGTTATTGCTGGATAGAAAGTGGGTCGGGAAATGATGCTCTCTCTATCTCTGACATGATCATCGGACCTAAGCAGCAGTCTGGGCCACTGGCACATGCAGTAGTCTCTATAATGCAGGGCTTCTCAACCCTGGGGTTTCAAGTGGTTTTCAGTGATTCATAGGCGAACATTATTTAAATGGGAACGATGTAGTCCATGTTCTACTTCTCTACCTCGGCAGCATCTGCCAGGGAAAGGGAACCCGATGCTGAAACTGAGGCTTCGAAATCAAAGCGATCACGTAATTAGGACGATTCCTTTCTCCGGCAAGGTTGTATAACAAGAAAAGAACGAGGACAAGTACAGATACCTTCTGCCCGGTGTCGGTACATAAACCGCTCGGTCTGTGTTTGGGCTCGGGGGTCCTATGTAGGGGTGGGGGGTTATAGTGATTATTTTCTTGTTCTCTCCATCTTGTGTGTGTGTCTCTCTCTCTCTCTCTCTCTCTTTTTTCCCTCAGTTTTCTTGTTCTCCATCTTTTTTTCTCCCTCTTTTTTTCTCATTCTCTCCAACTATTTTTCTCTCTTTTATGGATTTTCTTGTTCTCTCCATCTTTTTTGCCTCCCTATTTTTTTCATTCTCTCAATTTGATTTTCATTTTGTCTTGATTAGGGTTATCTTACAGCTAAAATTAAATAAGCCAGTGTTTTGCTCTAAATGAATCGTATTGTCCATGAAAAAAATGTTATTTTTAGCTAATAGACCATCAAAAAAGACAATTCACTTATTAAAAGCCCACGTTGTATTGACAACGTCAAAGACAGGTTGTCCAGTGTAGAAGATGAGAGGGGGGGGGGGGGTAGGTGTAAAACAGATTTAGGAGACAGGTGCTAATGTCAGGAGTCTCATTGAGAAGAGGGAGACAAGAGAGTCAAGCATGCAGATTTGTTATTCTACCTGTCAACCTCTAGGCAACAAGATCATGTGCTGTGACCATTGTTTGTGGATATAAATATACGCATATGTGCATGTGTGTGTGTGTGTGTGTGCATGCATGGCATGCACACTTACCTGTATGATTATCTTTTGTGGCACGAACTCATGTGATGAGATATAACTATAAGCTAAAAACTATAAAAACTAACTACACGGTAAATGACAAAACACAAATGAGTGCAAGAGTATGTCCCGAATAAACCTCAGGATATAGGAGAGATGTTTGCATTCGTCGAGACAGACTCGAGACAAAGGAAATGAACACTCCTTCTTACAAAGTGATTGTGGGAAAAGCTGTGAGTGACCTAACAAAGTCAGTTAACAGTTAAGTTTTGTCTCGGTTCGAGACTTCTTACAGAAAGCGGACGATAGTTCCAGGTGTAGGAGCCATACGGTGGTGCATAGGGCTGTGTGTTATTGCAATCAGTGGGTGGGACTAGTTAGAGGGCATCGGTGTATTTAGATGATGTTCGGGTGACGCCAGTTCACGTGGTGTTTACCGCAAAATACTCATCATGCAAACAAACAAAATTCCACTGGCACTCAATACTGCAATATCGTTCAGCAAGCATGGCCGTTTTAGCATCAACATCGGACAAACATCCAGGGAACTTCCCAACCATAATACAGCCCAGTAAGATAAGGAACTTTATTGCGCATCAAAAAACAAAAAAACGTCCTCCAACGCTCCTCACCAAGCTGAGTGACTCAGTTATTCCTCTTCTAGAGAGTCTCTACACCAGTAAAGGATCAAACCGGTGCTTTGCTGACAGACAGACCGACCGACAGACAGACAGGGGTGAACAGACCGGGTGCAGACGGAGGCGTGACCCTGACCTGCGATCTCCTCGATGCTGTCGGCGTGCATGTCCAGCAACACGCTGCCGTTGATGATGCAGCTGCGCAGCTCAAACAGGCTGTGCAGGGAGAGCGTGGCGACGTAGGGCTTGCTCCAGCGCTCCCCTCCGTCCTCCACATCCTCCTCGAACTTCAGCCACCTGCAGGGTCGGCGGGAACAGCACACACACACACACACACACACAGGGGAGGAGAGACGTTGTCTTTTATACACAGTATATCCCATCTCATTCATTCTGAAGGCCAGTTGTATCTGGCATTCACAACTGCAGGCAAAAATGTGCCAAAACACAAGAGTGCGGCTTGCCAAAAATAGTGAAATGATCGCCTGCCAAGGGGACTTTTCTTATAGAGTGACTTATCGTATATACATTTAGGCTTTGCCTATATGTCCGTATAAGTAAATAAAAGCCCATTCATTTCCATGGCCAAACAAAAAAGTGATGTCATGGCATCGAGAGAAGAGAGAAAACCGTTCAGTTGTTTTTAAAGGTGAAAAGGTATGCAAGACGACTTACAGCAAAGTCATTAAGATGCAAGTAGGGTTTATACATGTTGGTCAAGGATGCGGACGTTGGGATTGGGAGGCAAACACCCTCACCACTACACTATCCTTCCCCTCGTCTCACAGGTGACACTTTAGATTCATGTAAAGTCTGATGACAGACATGCTCAAATCTGGGTGAACGGGGCGTTTCACTTTCTTCGGCTTCATATTTGATTCAACCGATCATGTTGATGGAGGCGGGGATTGTTGATGGAGGCGGGGATCTGTAAGCACGTAATTGGAGAACAATAATTTGGCCAGCAGTAGTAAACTATAAAAAAGTGCCTGTAACACTGTGTAGACTGGCCACTGTAGAAATGCACAACCAAAATCCCCTTCTGAAAGCTACATCCACCCGTGTGAATGAGTTTTCTTTGGTAGAATATCTCCGTAATGGAACAGGAAACAAGGCGTATCTCTGACTTGCAGTTTCCGGTTGCCGGCGGCCCAGGCTCTGTGCCGTCTCCGCCCAGAAGTCCTGCTATAACCTAGAAGGATACCAGATTATCCTGCCCCCCCCCCCCCTATCTGATCTATTACAGTGTAATAGATCATCCCGGGCGTCTGACCTGGCGGTCTCCTTCCACTCGGCGTCCTTGCCCTCCTTCACGCAGATCTCGTCCAGCTCGGTGAACAGCTCGTGGGCCTCGTGTTCGGCGTCCTCCTCCGTGCCCAGGATGAACTGCACCCGCTGGGAGGGCGTGTCTGCAGGGTGGGGGGGTAGGGGGTGGTGATGGTGGTGGTGGTGGTGGTGGTGGTGGGGGCGATGCAAAGGGAGGCCGCATTAAACTCGTGTCAAGGAGGAATTTCCTTTCGCATTGAACACAAGATTTACCTTCAATGGGATGCGCCGTTCGATAGCTGCTGAGTCAGCAGCTACACAGGCACAGGCAAATCACGGGGCAATTGACACACAAACACACACACACACACACACACACAAATATGCATGTGTGTGTACACAATGTGCTAAGTTGCTGACACCAATTAGTTTATCAATTTTAGCTTGTGTGTGTATGTTTGTGCGCACGTGTGCGTCTAAAGATTTAAGGATTTGTCCACAGCAATGCTCTAACAAACAAACGACAACATCGTGTTTCAGATACGGTTGTTGTGTCATATTGAACAGTGCGCCAGTATGTATGCAGATGTGTGTATGTGTGTGTCTGTGAGTGTGTGTGTGTCTGCGAGTGTGTATGAGCTTGCTTTGTGTGTGTGTGTACGCTTGTGTGTCTGTGAGTGTGTGTATGTGTGTCTGCAAGTGTGTGCCCATGTGTGTCTGTGAGTGTGTATGTGTGTCACTCTGCACGTGTGTGTGTGTGTGTGTCTGTGAGTGTGTACATGTGTCAAGGTGTGTGTGTGTGTGTGTGTGTGTGTGTTACCATGGGTGGCTGTGCTAGTCTCGGATGCTTCGCTGGGTTGTATGGCGATGCTTCCGGCCCTCCTGTCTCTCTTGCGGTGGCGGGAGCCGTGCGGCTTGTGGTGGCGGTGGCCCTGCCTCGGCATGCGGACCCCCACGAAGAGAGTCCTGTGGCCTGGGAGAGAGATTACGAAATATACACTTGCAATATTCACGTCGGGGTCCTGCATCACCCTATAGAGCGGTGCAGGGATGACGTATTTTTGTAGGCCAACCCGGAAGTTAGCATCGCCCTGGATTCCCTCGACAAAAAGCCAATGGGTTTTTCCCATTGGATTTTGCATTATTGCAGAAAATAAGCAATGTGGCAACGTTTATGATACTCACACGTTTTGTTAAGCAAGATAATATTCACCAATGAACACTACTTTTATGACTTTTGAAGCATAAATGCAATCGCCAGAATTTTTTTAAGACACATAAAAGCTTCAAAATTCACGAGTGGGGTATTTACCGACGTATCTTATGTCGTAAAACAAAACGTGTAAATCTCTTAAGCTGGTGTAAAACCACAGACCTTATTTCAGCCATCTAACCTAAAACCCATTCAAAAAACCCACTGACTTCGAGACGAGGGAACCGGAAGTGCCAACATGCTAACGGACTTCCGGGTTTTAGGACTCATTCCTGCACCACTCTATTTCGCAATAATGACCGGCTCGCTGTACATTATCCTGCTTATGAAACTAAGGCTACTTACAAAGAAGATCGATAACTTTAATAATAATAACTTCAATAAAATATAACAACGAAAAATGATTTTATTGAATTCAAAAGTCTGTTCGATTCTATGGTTGGAAATAGCGTCCACAGCAACGGTCTGTTGTTCATAGCAGCGGTCGGCTATTCTGAAATAACAGACCGCAGAATGCTGTAATTGATTAATCAGAATCGAGTATTCAACAAAGCCATGTAATAAACCTGGTGAGCGTGTGACACGTAGTACGCTATTAAGTTACCCCTTCACAAGGCCGTGTAGCTGGTGGATTCATTATTTATATCCATTTATCTCATCCATTTTATCACAAGGCATTGGGACCAAATGACAAACAAAGAACACATGTCCTTTAAAACCCTTTAAAAGTAATCACACATTAAATCACGCAGGCCTAAAAACAACCAAAAACAAATACCCTAGTGGGTAATATTGGACCCCATGAGGGCGCATGCGTTAAGCATTGCTCCGTCATCACTTTGGTGGTATGGTGTCATTAATAAAGCATGGGGATTCTGGGATGGGCTGAGTGAACAAGTAGAGCGGCTTGTCAAGCTGGTTCACCCACCTTCCAGCTCCTCTTTCTCATAGTGGATGTTGAGCACAGAGCTGGTCCCTCCCTGGTCCACCACCACCTCCTCATCTGGCCTCTGCAAACACACGCACGACACACACACACATGGACACCACACACACACACACACACACACACACACACACACACACACACACACACACACACACACACATGAAAAACTTAGGCCATGTAGAGAGACATTGTCGTCCACATATGGAACCAACGGAGGCACTTTTTGGTTTTTGGAGAAGAATGGCAGCCTATTTACAGCGTATCAGTGAGCGTTGAAAGGTCATTATTATGTCTAGATGTGTACTTCCATAGACAGGCTACTGATTCAACAATGGAGCCACTGGTTTGCCTGTTGGGAACTCATCAGGGAGGAGCATCACATTGTTCCAGACAGGACTACTATCAGGGTGTCTGGCACAGACATGGATGGATTGACAGGCACAGACCCAACATAAAACCAATGAAACATAATGGTTTCAATGGTTTCCACTAGAGGGGCGCTATAAACAGACTGTAGAGTCTAGACTGTAATGTCCTTTAGCCTGTTGGCATGATTTTTTTTTTAAGTTGACACCAGACAATATTCTACAATACATTCTTCAAATGGTAGGCCTACTTAGAATGACATTATGTAATACATATGTTGGTTACGCTGGGTTTCACTTATCAGTCTCCATGTTACGGTGGTTAGATAATACAATCTGATGCTTTGCATGCTTCATATTAACATCAAAATCCCTTTAACTGGCCATAAAGAGCAACTTGAACATGTCTCCATGTGTGAAGAGATCAAACACGACTTCTGAAATGAACATATCAAACATGTGTATATCATTACCATCAAAAACGTTCAATAGTTCTTACGAAAGCTTATTAGAAGATGTTAAATTATAACAAATACAATGAGTTGGAGTGACAAGGCCACAATTGAAATGAGTGGCAAAAGCACCAAACAGGAAATAAGGGATACATTTTAACAGCTTATGCTGCATGGATGGAGACCAGCACCATATTACAAACTGCTGCGTGCTGAACATGTGATCCTGGATGCCTACTAAAGTTTCCATATGTACCCCAGGGTTATTGGTCAGATTTCTGTGGGCGCTATAGTGGGTGTAATGAGATCTCTTCATCACATCATATTGTTTCTACAAACAGTGTGTATTTTATATTTCTTCTGCCTCAACGAGGACTATATAAGCTGTGAAATGTGCATCCCACACGTCGGTAACCCTTTGACAGGCCACAGAATGCACGGCACACACACAAACACGTGTGTGCTTCTTTGCATCGCATGAAACTGTGTGTTCATGCGAATACGGTCACATGAGTGTGTGTGGGCGCTGCCGCTGTGCAACCGATAAGCTGGCTACATTTCCATAATAATCAATAGGATTCAATCAATAAACCAACACAAATGGGCTTGCACAATTCCACTGATGTTTTCCAACACCAGCAGTATTTGCAGCTAACCTCTAACTGGACTTTTAACAAACACAACTAACGAACTAACCCACAAAATAAATGATAACTATTCTGAATTATTTCTAATAAAATATTCCTGTAGGTGGACAGAAAGCAATGCAAATGTTTATTGGCGTGTGAGTTTGGCTAAAAGTACAATCCCATGGCACAGTTAATCAATGTTGGATGGATGGATGATAGATAGATAAGATCAAAATGCAAAACAAAGCAGTGTCACATGTCTGCAGGGATGGCAGTTCACACACAAGATACGGGGCAGTTTTGAATAACAAGTAGTCTGGGCAGTCTAGTGAGTGTGTGTGTGTGTGTGTGTGTGTGTGTGTGTGTGTGTGTGTGTGTGTGTGTGTGTGTGTGCGTGTGCAATAACAGACTCTAAATCATAGGCATAAACCATTCAGGGTCTTTCTGAGACTCCCGACAGACCATCATAATATTGGAGCAGAGCCAACCTGTCCTGTATGTGTGTGTGTGTTTGTGTGCACACACATGTGAGCGCGCTCATGCATGTGTGTGAGCGTGTAGATGCGTCATTCGGCAATCCCCCACTGCTAGCGCTAGTGCCAGGGTGCCATCATAGCCGCTGAAGAGCTCTCTCTGTTATGCAGCCTTTCACTGTAATGATTGTTGTGTGTTCGATATCCAGCAGCAGACAACCAATGTCAGAACCAACTATGTCTCAGATAGCTAAAATAAAATGAAGCAAAAATACATTTTAATCTGCCTCCCCTGGAGCACCTGAATAACTGTCACTTTGAATAATGATTTAATCTATCGGAACAAGACAGTGCTTGTCTATTCCTGCCTCTATAGGAACAGTTCTTTTCGTTGCGCTGAAAGTGACGAGTTCCTCATACACAAAACAAAATGAATGACTTGATTTAAATACACTGAACTAACCGGCAGAGTGAGTCACTGAATAGTCAAAACAGTAAATGGAAGTTAAGGATTTCCGCTTCTGGCTCATCAACTCTCTGTGCACGAGACATTGATTCTATAGAAGGACAAAGCATTTAATCAATCTTGTTTCTGCCCGCAGTTATGAACTGTGATCGAAGTCGAAAGTGCCTTTGTTATTTTTCTATTTGTGTATGTACGTGTGCATGTCAAAGTATGGAAACACACGTACGCGCCGCTGACCTATATACAGTACATACAGTACATGTAAGCCTATATTGCGACAAGTGCATATATATATACTGCAACTAAACTGTGGTCTTTCTCGTGATATCGTTGTTATTATGAAAACCCACATGACACCGGTACGTGCGACTGCATACTGCACCGAGGACATCCTTGCGATCCCAACAATAGCCCTCCTCCCTGTGGTGAATTCACAGCCCTGGGTGCCATGGAGTCGCCAACACAAACCCTCCCGGTGTGGCTTACAGTTATAATGAAGAGAGGTTGTCGTCCGTGCGCACTAACCCCCCGCCCACTCGCCCATTCGCTTACAATGTGTCTGGCATTTGAGGAGAGACGGTCCTTTGTGAGCTACACAGCCACGGTGGTTCTGCAATGTTCCCATGTGCACACCTATTGGGGTACGGGTTGTATGTGTGTGTGTGTGTAGGGTTGGGCGATACGGGCAAAATCTTCTATCCCGATATCGGTCATTTAATATCTCGATAACGATATATATATCGTGATACAGCATGCTTTCTGGTAATTCAATAAATAAATAGTCTATATAAAATAACCACATGGTAAAGCTTATGTGTGTTTACGCCTGTGTGAATTAAATACTTGACAAATTAAATTAGTATTTGTTCATTTTTTTCACTTTACTGTAATGCACTCTTTAAAACCAGGAAAAGACAACACTTGCGCCATATCACAATATCCAAAACCTGAGATGATATCGAGTCTCATATCACGATATTGATATATCGCTATATTGCCCAGCCCTATGTGTGTGTCTCTCACACACACACACACACACACACACACACACACAGAAACCTGCCTGTCACAGAAGCATAACATAAATCTTCCTGGGATCTCTTTATCTTTCCATGATTGGCCATTTTTCTATCTCAAGGCTTCTACATACTTCTGAGGTGTTGCGTTACCTCGTTATTGTGTGAGTGTAGCAAGTAGCAACATTCACACACATAGTAGTGTGTGTGAAAGCTGAGACCGCTGTGACGTCTGCGCCATGCCACTGCTGTGGAGAGCAGCACTATTTAATATTAAGTCAGTTAGATGCTTTTATCCATTCCACAGCGACCAACAAAGGACCAGACCAGGGTAGAATCTAGGTATTTATTGTCTATCATATTTAAACAATAAATACCCAAAATCCAATCCAAAAACCACAATTAGTCAATAAACGGGCAAATTAATACACACATCTTACAAGTGAGATGCAGACAGAAAAAACACATTATTGAATGTCTCCCACAGCCGTTCATTGTCTTCACACACACAACCACACAAACCAAACCATACACGCAATCCAGCACAGACACACACACACACACACACACACACATACTTTGGCTGTTATCAGTCAGTGCAGCTGTGAGCTGAGAATTAAGCCTAGCATGCAGTGTGTGGGTTTGGGCTCAGGCTGCAGGCTGTATAGTCAACTCCATTAGAGCCGGAGCTTTCCTTACCCCATAATGAGCGAGCAAGAGAGAGAGAGAGAGAGAGAGAGAGAGAGAGAGACACACACACAAAGTAAAAAAATATAAAAGAATATAGTGAGAAAGAGAGGGACAACATATAGCAAGGGGGAGAGTTGGGAGAGAGAGACACAGAGAGAGAGAGAGAGAGAGAGAGAGAGAGAGAGAGAGAGAGAGAGAGAGAGAGAGAGAGACACACACACAGAGGTATATAGCGACTAAAAGCTTTTCGTCCTAGAAAGGATGGGCGACCATCAGATATCATCAATTTGTTTGAATCCGTCGAGTGCAGCGAGGGAAGGACATCTCATGTTCCCCTATTTAATTCAATGATACCCTCGCTGGACCATGTTTGAGGACATTAAAGATGGCACCAGACTGAGAGAATAGGTTTTCAGACAATAGCCGATTCGTTTTAGGGTAATATTGCTCTATTCAGTAATACATCCATAGCTCACATCGAGGCCAACGCTCTTATTAACGGATCGCATTCATAGGGAGAATGAATCCACCGCAAGGTCCATCAGTTCTGCTAACTGGCTTTCATGGCGTTCTCACCCCACCAGCCCAGCGATGCAGGTATGCGTTACTTTCGAGGTGAACGACTCCCCGTTATACGTGACCTCTCCCCCGAGCCTCCATATCGACCTCAGCTAATTAAAAACACACACACACACACACACGCACACACACAGAGAGAGCTCTCGGCGTGTTGCTTGCTTTGTATCTGCATGGCTGTACGTAGCAGAGCTTTCACGGGGACCGCGCGCATTTTCCACCCGACAGAGCTGACTATTCGTTTATTGCGAGCCGCCCGCCATCTCCGGGCAACGGCGTCCGTTCGGTTCGCTCCTGTCCTCGAGCTAAGAGTCCATAATCATTTCCCACACGGCTTAGGGCTAGCTCACTGTCTAAGGACTCATCAGCTAGGGCCCAAAATGGCTGCTTGTCCTTGGCTTGAATTCTCGTCCTCCACAAGACAGTTCGGTGCTAAGCGCTCATGGGAGGGGAGGCGGCTCACAGTGTGAGTGGATTGGCTGGCGTTTGAGCAAAGATGGCCCATAACCAGGGAATTGGCTGTGGATGCTGTCACATTATTTGGCTTAGAGAATAAATAATATATGGCAGGATTATTCAACCGCTGGGAAGACATTTTTGCAGCATTGATAAATAAAAAAAAAACAGAATAAAGAGCGTGGCCAATTCCCTCAGCCAATGTTAGCCATCTCGGTTGCCCATTTGTATTCTCGGGTTTGTATTCATACATTTGAATAAGGATTGGTTTTATCCAGTCAAGTTTGTTTGGCGTCGTTTTCCAATGCATTGTACATTTAATATTTTATTTGACTCCGCGGACATCGGTGGCAAAAATGGCCACGGGACATGCGGCAATACGGCGGCATTCTGTGACACGTGACCCTATGCGGCCAGTCTAGTGTTTCACAGGAAGTTTAATTAGTTTGGACCAGTGATCATTAGCAGGCCGTTCTGTGTGCCGGCCAGGCAAGGCGATCAATAAACGGCGACCCGAAATGCAGTTACCTTCCATCGGGGCACACAAGGGAGCCCGGCGTCATGGAAGCAGAGCGGCGCGGGCCTGCTGATGACTTTAATGAGGCTTGAAATGCAGCAGAGGGGGGGGGGATAGCACGCCGCCGCCGCCGCCGCCGCCGCGCATGGCGGTGGATCGGCTGATCGGGGCTCATTCCTCAACTGTCACCTGCCGCCGCACTCACCGACGCGATCGGATCCCTCACAAGTCGCGTACACACACACACGCATCGCATAAAATGCAATGTGTGTGCGTCGGGTGAAAACTCACTGGAGCGGGTTTGTGAATTAAGACTCTTTAGCGAGTTATATATTAACTGGAGAGCAGCAGCAGCAGCAGCAGCAGCAGCACCGCCACACGTGTCAAAAAATGATTCATGGACCGGGGGAGGATGTATCGATTAGGGACCACCGCGGTCAGTCAACTCCCCAGGGTGCTTCTATACTTCTATACGCCCGGATCCGGTACGAGTCTGTGACCTGAAGACATCACTCATAGGGCTGCTGCCCTAACCCCCTCGCTCTTGACCACCCTAGGTACAGACGTTCGACTCCCCCTAAAGTGTATTTCTCTCTCTCTCTCTCTCTCTCTCATGCTTCTGCTCTTTCGTTTCCTCCTCTGCGCTCTTCCGTTGTGTTGTCCCCTGGTGCTTTCTCTCTACCCCGTTCTCTCTCTTTCTATTCTTCTGATCCTCTCCCAGTGTGTTTGCGTCCGTCCATTGCGCCAGAGGCATGCTGAACTGACAGGAGTGCAACAGATCTCGCCTCTGAAACACTGGGCCTGTCACTTCCAGACTCGCCTCTGTGTCTGAGGGAACAGGCTCGCCGCCATGTCGACGCGCGGCTCTCCGTCTGCCCCCTAGGTTTTGCACTGCCGCCGCCATCGCCACCCCTGGCTTAGGGACTCGTACAGCACTAGCAACCACTCTGGCAGTGTCAAGACGGCAACAACAAGAGCGGTCAGAAGTGGAAAACACGAGCGGGAGAATAAGTGACGGAAAACACTCGGAGAAGAGGTTTGAGAAAGCTTACTGCTAGCGAAATGAGCAGGGGCAGGTGTGTGTGTGTAAGTAGGGTTTCTCTGACTACAACCTTGTATGCCTTCTCTGTGCACACTCTCTGGCTAGAGCAATCATTGTGGCCTGTCATTAGCAATGTCGTTTGGAGATGTGATTAGAATGAGTCACAGAAAGCCAATGTCTTCCTTTCACTTTACAACAATGTTTATCAAATCACGAGGACCCGTGTAATTAAGGTGAAAATAAACAGATCCTTCAAAGCAACGCCAGCACTGCTTGGAGAGGATATTGACCACAATATCAATGCTGTGTAAATGTAGTACATCCTAAACCCATTCGTAGCCATTACTACAGTAAGTAACCACATTATAAAATCAGTGCAGAATGAAATGAATCTGTCTCTGCTTCAAAATAACATTAACAATGTAATTTCACAACCTCCCTGCTGGCACCTACAACATCAAGGACAGAACCAAAGGGCATAGCTATTAATATTTTTGGGGGGAGAGAGTGTTAATGAATGGCACCGCAACAGACAGGCGGATGCTGGGTACCTTCGAGGGACTTCATTTTATTTGTATTGAGCTATAGTGAAAGTTCAATCAGGAAGGCCACTTTTAGTCTCCTGTACCAATTATCCCTCAGCCAATGAGAACTGTCCAACACCACTAGGAAAAACGCTCATCATGCTGCCCATCAGAATTAGCACTGCTGTGTCTCTATTGTGTTTCATGACAGATTCACACCTCTCCACATTTGACCCATCTCCTCTGGGGTTTCACCCCGACTCAGCAGGAGGGCCTTGCCCTACAGTTAATCTCTGTCACCACCAGCACCAGGACTCTTAAGGGACCCTAATGCTTGAATATATACATATTCACCATAACATATTGTAGCTTAATGAAGTCCTCATGTTGCATTATACATGTTACATTACACAGTTTAGCAGATATTTATTTTTCACTGTATTGATTTGGTTTTGTTGGACATTAAAAGATATGTTTCCATCCATCCATACATACAAACATACACTATTCTTGGATACTCCTTTCACGGTATCTTATTTTGAATTTTATTATCCACTTAGTTTATCTTTGCACCATACTTCATGTTGTTGATGTATGCACCTGCATCAAATATTCCTCTATGTCTTCTTGACATATGGGCAATAAAAGCTATCGGATTCTGATGTTTATCTTTGGTTTGGTGTGCTATACACATTATAGTAATACAAATAATAAACATAACATAGTAATAAACATAAACATAACATATTATAATAAACATAATAGTAAAGCATTATAGGAAAGTATTTGTTAGAATGGTAGTATGTATGCTATGTTACAGGATAAAGCATGCAATGATATGTTTTATAGGCATGGTATTTCCTCTGTACTTTTTATTGATGTTTTTTTTCAAGTGACTCCCCCCTGAAGCATCAGTTGGCCCCCGGGGAAACCTATTGCATCGCTTTGCCTTCCCTTTGTTGTTAGCGTTGCCTCCGGTGGGGGAAAGCAAAGCATGGGGTGTCTTTGGTGTAGAACGAGCCCTGTACTGTATGTCTGGCATCTCTTTAACTGCCTCATGTACAGTAGGCCATACTGCATACGTGTGCCATATATGTGTGCCTGTTAAAGAGTTAAGGTGGAGAAACAGGGTTTTCTGTCCCCTTTCTGCAATATGAACATGATGTACATCCTGTAGAAGTACACTCTCAAAGTGCACAATGGCCGGCGCCTATTCAAAACAAACAAGACTAAAACTAATGAGAAGAATTACAAAGAGGAGACGCCATGGGGGGGAAGGTGGGAGGGACATGTCGACTGCTGGTTTAATAACAGCATGACACTGAACGGTAGCCTAATGGGAAACAAAGTTTGACAATTTACTGGAAAAGAAGACGCGAGGTGCTTCCAGTTATCTTCATTTCCAACGTGGATAATGGGACAATTTATACGAGCAGCTTCAAAACAAACGGGTCTGATCCCACAGTGACATGCCTGGAGACTTCTGGTCACCTGTTTCACCCAAGCATTATTATTATTATTATTATGTTTAATGATTATTATTATTATTGTCTTTCACCCTGGACGGCGACATGATCCACGTCAACGACGGCCCATTCTGGCGGACGTAACCGACGTAACGTTCACGTTGAAGGCGTGAGGACGGCGTCAAGGTCATTTGAGGGTAATTGAGAAAAATAAATAAATACACCTCAAGACCACTGAAAAAGCCCACATAGGCCCCAGCTCGTCACTGGTACGTGTTTCGATACAAGCATGCTAGCGTTGAGTATCGGTATCGGTATTGGTATCGGTATCGGCATCGAGACTAGGTCGTTCAAACGTATCGATGACTTTGATTGACAACCCAGTGCAGAAATATAGCGCTGTCCCGAAGGTACAACAGTACTACAGTACAACAGTACAAATGCCATAACACAACCCCCCCCCCCCCCCCCACACACACACACACACACACACACACACACACACACACACACACCCTGCCCCCCCCCCCCCCCCCCTCCACCCGCCGCCAGTGCACGTGTCCTCCTCCCGTAGCAACACTAGCTTACTTCCACATAACAACAACAACACACCGCTAATGGCTTCAACCTGAGAGACAACCCTGCTACACCCACACAAAACCCGTCTGTGTTTCAGTGAGGGCATGTCCCTGAAACACAGTATGGGGGGGGGGGGGGGGGCTTAACCTGTAATGTTGTAGCCGGCCGGACTCACTCGGAACCACAGCGACCCGGGTCGATGTGGGCCCGCCGGGCGTTTTCCGACCCTCCCGCCGAACTACACAAACTACCGGTGCGCAAACTACAAATGGCACCGCGTTTTAACGGTCGTTTTATTTAACCAGCTTTAAAAAAACATTTTTTTTGAAAATAATTTAAAAAATAAAATAAAATTAATAATAATAATAATAATAATAATAATAATAATAATAATGTGAGACTCGGTGTTGCGCCACCTTGTCCGAGTCAAGCAAATGGCAGATGACAGACAGGCGTTCCGCTGTTGACAACTTTACCTGGTAGCTGAGGATGCTCTCGGGGTCATTGACTCCGGCAGGCATGGTAGCACCGGTTCGGTTCGGACGAACCGGATCGGCGGTCTCTGTGAGTGCGAGAGGTGCGCGAGCGAGCCGTTAAGTGGCCGGTGGAACGGTTCAGCCTCTCGCGCGACGCTCCCCAAACGAACGGTGTTTAGGCGGCGGTCGACCTCCAGCGGTTCACGTTCATGTTGACGTCTCTGGGTACGGCCGACGTTGGCATCATCCTCTCATAGAAACGGATATATTTCCCCCCCCCCATCCTCTCTCTCTCTGTGTTGCTACGATTGCACCGGGGATGCGCGCGCTTTGAGCTCTCTCATCCTTCGGTCCTGGCTTAGACAACAGGATGCAGCAAGCATCACTCGGTGTCGGCCAATCAGCGCGCAGGAAAAAAGGGCTGCAACGCGCTGCACTTGCAGGGACGACCGTTGGTTAAAGTTTTTTGAGGGTCTCGTTTTGAGAGCTGTGTGCAGTATGAAGCTCGGTTTTGGTAGCCTCCTCTTGATAATAATAAAAAAATAAAAATAAACACCTAATTTATAGCCACATTGTGCAACGTTGATTTGGAGCCATCTCTGAGCTCCCCACAATTGACATCCCGCATATCTTTAGAACATTTTGAGATGACATTCGCTAAACAATATTGTCTGCTTTTCACCACAAAGCCATTGGTCATGAGGTGCGGAATACCCACCATAAGGGACAATGCCTCGAATGCCACCTTGTGGAAAATGTGCGAAACAGGTCAAATATGATTTAATAGGGAGTGGATTCAATATATTAAGGAAATTCATTTTGTAGGCTTGGAAACAAACAATCACAGATTCATTATAGTTGAATTGAATTGAATGATCGTTTCAAACAATTTCAGTCATATAGGCTATAGCAGTGGCGGACTCAGGCTGTTTGAAAGGCAAGGGCCAGGAAAAAAAGGGCACCTTTTTTTTTTTGGTGGGGCCCCACCAGCATGTAAAAAGCTATGATCAGGGGCGATTCTAGGGTCAGAGCTTTAGGGGTGCTGAGCACCCAATGAGCCCCACTGCCACCACCCACACTTTTTTCACACAAAAACCAAAAATATGTCTATTGAAAAATAACTTTATCATTCACACACACACACACACACACACACACACACACACACACACACACACACACACACACACACACACACACACAGAGTAACGCTAGGAGTTAGTATATACTATGCCCCCCATGAATGTGATGTGATTATTATTGTTGCAAAGCCTGGTTCAGGTTAAATCCTCTGTGAAACTTGAATGAATACAGCAAAAGAAAAACATTTAACTTTATTTTATTGTCTGGTTTGATAGTCAGACAACTGAAAAATAACAGATAGCCTATAAATCTATGAATAAATAACAATTAATTTAAAAAGCCACAGTGAGTGTTTTCACACATACTGGTGGTATACAGTGATGTGTCGTTTCGTTTGTTTTCACTCTGGTCCAAACGCCGCACCACTGGCAGGGCTTCATGTTTCCATGACGACGGACCAGAAAAGACGCGCGTGACGTCATGTTGACATGACTCCCGATTGTTAAAATGAGTCTCAAAGTACTTTAACAACAGAGACACACGTACGCACTACACAGGTACTTGTGGCGCTGCTGTTTCTACTTAATAAATGGACTCCAGTTCGACTGTAGCCGCGCTAATGGCGCTAACGGAGCTAACCGGGCTAACAGAGCTAACTGGTAAACGGTGCCTGGACTCCAGCACTCACCGATATGGTATCGGAATCGGAACAACTCTCGGTAAAAGGAAAGAAGTGTGAGAGCTTTGGAGCAACTTACTGAGTTGATTCACAACACTACAACTAAACAGATCTCACTCTGCGTGAGTCGCGCTGGACGCCAGTCGGGCTGCGGAGCGGTGCAGAGGAGAAGGAGGGGTGAGAAGAGGATGATACCATTTGCTAAGCGGGGATGTTTTCATTTTCGTCCTTAACACAGACATCCCAAGTCTCCCGGAAGTTCCGGGAGTCTCCCGCAAATCAATAGCGTCTCCCTGATGCAAGCAAATCATGTACAATCTCCCGGAAATCCCCCGCCCCCCGCCACCGTCGATCGTCGGTCCGGGGTGTGTTGTGATCCCCCCCCCCCCCCCCCCCCGTTGACAATCGCGCAACACCCCCCCCCCCCCCGTCGACAATTGTGAACAACCCCCCCCCCCCCCGTCGAAGACAATCGCGCAACCCCCCTCCCCCCCCCCCCCCCCCCCCCCCCCTCCCGTTGGGGGCTCCCGGAAATGAGTTTTTGCAACTTGGGAACCCTGTTAACATATACATTTTAAACCACAAACTACTGAGTATGTTTTGGACATTATTTAACCCTGTCAAAGACAAACACAATTTTTAGAATAACATTTCTTACCCAAGTTTTAGGGGTGCTGAGCCTGTTTTTATTTGCGTAAGTTACGTTATTTACGTAATTTACGTAAATAACGTAACTTACGCAAATTACGTAAGTTATTTACGTAATTTACGTAAGTTACGCAATTTACGTAAATTACGTAAATAACTTACGTAATTTGCGTAAGTTACGTAATTTGCGTAAGTTACGTAACTTACGCAAATTACGTAAGTTATTTACGCAAATTACGTAAGTTACGCAATTTACGTAAGTTATTGCGTAACTTACGTAAATTGCGTAAGTTACATAAATTGCGTAAGTTACGTAAATTACGTAAGTTATTGCGTAACTTACGCAATTTACGTAAGTTATTGCGTAACTTACGCAATTACTTACGCAATTTACTTAACTTACGCAATAACTTACGTAAATTGCGTAAGTTACGCAATTTACGTAAGTTACGCAATTTACGTAAGTTATTGCATAAATTGCGTAAGTTACGTAAATTGCGTAAGTTACGCAATAACTTACGTAATTTACGTAACTTACGCAATTTACGTAACTTACGCAATTTACGTAAGTTATTGCGTAACTTACGCAATTTGCGTAAATAACTTACGTAATTTGCGTAAGTTACGTAAATTACGTAATTAAGTTACGCAAATTACGTAAGTTACGCAATTTACGTAAGTTAGGCCTATGCTGTATTTTTATCAAAATGTTTATTGTGGATCTTGACCCTCTTGACCCCCTGCTGCTCAGCCAGGTCTAGGACACTTACCACACACCCCACCGAGACACGCAGAGGGAGACAGGGAGATAAAGAGAGAGAGACCTGAGCTTGACTGAAGGAGGACACAGTCCTGAGGTCCACCTCCATGCGGTGAGTGATGAATCATCATGGTTATACTGAACTGGATTTCTATTTAAGCCTGTTAACGGCAGCGTGTTAAATACAGTCGTGGCTACATATGTATGTAAAATGCTAGATTAAACGGATGGCTGCATTGCGTCCTGTGTCTCCTGGTGGTCCTGCCTCCTGTTGTCATGGGGACTGGACAAACTCTGGCGGACCGAACGCGACTGCGCATGTGCGATACAGCCGGGTCACGCGAGAGGAAGTTTAAAACGTGCCGGTGTGGACGGATTTAATAACCAGTAAATATGAAGCGCCTATGGGAATAATAGATTCAAAAATAATCATTTTCATAATTTAACGGTCAGTAGACATTTTTTTGGGCCAACTTTCTGCTGCCACCGTGGACATTCTCGCGCGCTTCACACACACACACACACACACACACACACACACACACGATAAGCATCTCTAATGTGTACATGCAACCATAGACGGGTTTCCACGGAGAATAACAACATTGCATTGAGGTTCCGCATCGCATCGTGTGCTGATACGACATGGGAAGCCACATAACCGCATTTATATAAGCTCAGCTTACGACAGATTTAGTAGATTTAGTAGTGGTCGACCTGGAGGACATGGAGACAGACAGGCAGACAGTAGGTGCCATAATATATAGGCCTATAGTGACTGCTTTCCTCATCTTTGATTGGCTCCTATAGTTGGTTATATTGATTTTTGATTAAGGTATTTGTGTTAAGTATATATTCAGGAGTATTTATTTATTGGACATTGGATAGGATGCCTCAAGGGTAGCTGTCCTGTATTAGTGTCGATGTATTACAATGAAATAATAATCAAAATGTGAGTTCCCTATGCTTGACTTTTAGTCTTTTTAGTTTTGTCTCCTTTTGTGTTTTCTGTCTCTATGTGTTTTTTATTTATGCTGCTGCCTGTCTTGGCCAGGTCTCCCTCGAAAAAGAGATTCTTAATCTCAATGGGACTTTCCTGGTTAAATAAAACAAAACAAAAAATAATCATATAATCATAATCAGTAATCATTTGTTCAGATCATACTTTTTGCATTTCTTTTCTCCTATCATTTTGGCCGAATATCACACACATTCATAGACACTCGTACTCATAATCACAAAGTGTGTGAATGTGTTGTGACAGCTGACTAGGATACTGGAGACCAAATAGCATCTCAAATGCAAGGGAAGGTCCATCGCAGCAGCGTCCTCAGCCTGCCGCTGCCAGCCATCAACCCAGAGAGACTGAAAACAGCCAAGACCTTGGTGGAGAAAGCAGTCAAGGTGATGAAACACACTGAACACAGATTTCAAATCGACCAACCGCTTAATCTATTAAATCCAAGGTGCTGTAGGCAAGATTCGGGGAGTTGTGAAGCGAGAGAGCGGAAAAAAGGGGCAGAGAGCAAGAATTTGAAACTAAGCAACTCCCTCTCTGCTCCCTCCCGACGTTTCTCAGCCTCAGTGACTCTAGTGGGTCCTTTTAAAAAGTAATGCGTCTCCCTCACCTCCCCACCCTTCCTCAGCAAGGGAAGGTGTTTTCCATCCAGGGGCCGTACCCCGTGGTCCGGACGGCCCTGTGGGCTCGGGGATGGGTGGAGAGACGTCTGCCCCGGCCCGTCCAGAGAGCCCATAACGGCCACGGGGACGAAGACGATGATGGAGACGATGGCCATGAAGGCCCATTTGCAGCGGGTGAGACAAGTACTGATTGAATTTAGCTGGAATATTTTGTTGATTGTAATTACGGTTGTGATTCTTTTATAAGTCAGGGTTTTTTCCTTGATTCAAATTGAGCATCTCACTGTTAAAGTGCGGTGTAGTCTCCATGAGGACATTAGGAAACAAACAATCTTGGCTATTAGTAACATCTTACATTGAAATGTTAGATGAAATTAAAATATTAATAAAAGTAAGCAAAGTATTTTAGTTTTTCAGTGTTACAGTTACATATTGTGTTACAATATAGCACATCTCAGTATATGTGCGTTTTTTAAATGTTACATGTTAAATACATCACTACTAACATCCCCAGTATATGTGATGTACCCCCACACACATTATGTCCGGGCCATGTTTTTCTATGATGCAATGTTTATTCTCTGTACCTCTGTCTGAATTGTAACATTTGATGCCATAATTATCTTGTGGATTTGCCTGGCCAGGGACTGCTAATGAAATGTAGCTATATAGCTAACTGTGGGAGAGTCAATGTCAAGTTATATTAGGTTTAAGTGATCAGCTCTTGCCCAAACTTGAAAAACTGCTTGGTCAATACTCAAAAGGACGCAAGGGACAACTCAAATGCTCTTCCTTTTCTTCTTTATTTAGAAGTAGAGTGCAGATAGCATAGTGTAGTGTAGGTTGATAACCTTCAAAGATACATTAACAAAAAGAGACATTGCATTATTTCCAATAAATATTTTAAACTAAACACATCACATTTGATATCACAGTTTACTGCCAGTCAAATCATTGCATCTACTGCAGTTAAATAAGCAAACAAAGTCCAAGAAAACTTTTCCCTGCGAAATCACATCAAATCATTAAAGCTTTCAAACATAAGCAAAGTACGATTTCATTTAAACATAAGAATTAGATGCCTTTTACTTTACAAATTGAGCCAGCATTCAGATAAAGCATAATATTATACAAACTGATCATTTTGCAATGTAATTCAACATAATTAAATAGGCAACAACTGATCAGGCACAAACAGGCTCCTAATCAAACTTAAACACTGATGCAATGCCTTAATATACATTTTCCATATTTCAAAGTTCACATATTTATATTTGTTTAAATAAGAAAGTCCATTTCCCTACCAGTTGCGTCTTCAGTGTCCTGAGCTGAGTGTCCTTCTTTGTTTTAACTGTTGGCTGAAAGATTTCCTTTGTTCTCAAACTCACAAACCTTTCCTCCCATGCAGGTGTGCAGGTGACATGGCCGCACAGGAAGCAGCGCAGGGCCATTTCCTGGTTACTAACACGCACTGACTTTCTTCTGCCCCCTGCAGCTTCTGAGGTTTGGAGCTGAGACTTGGAGCTGAGACCGTGAATGTTTCAGTGAATGATTTTTCAGTACGCTTTGACTTGACGTGACAGTCAATGACTGTCCATTGTACCTGTTGAAAAAACAAATACATTAATACAAATAAAATATCTGTTTTTTTTCTCTGTTTCAGAGGAAACAGAGAAAGAGGAGGAACTAGATGACATGTACGACCTCATGGTAAGATCATAAGAGATTAAGATTAGGTCAAGAGCTCATAACCCACTGAAAGTAGTGAAAGTAGAGTAGTATTAGTGCCAGGTCAGATTTATATTACTTGATTGATGTGCTGTTCCTCATGTTATTCCAGTCTCGCCTGGTTCGAAACGAACCAGCCTTCCTGTACTGGACCACGCGTAGGGACTCCATAGACTGTCAGTCTCTACGGAAGGATCAGATGACCAACCATTATGCTAATGCAGCCACTTTCACCACAAAGGTCTCTAATCTCGTTTTTGAAATGCATGATGGGTAATGAGGTTTTTCACCTTGCATCAACTTATTTCAATCTGACTAAAGTTCTTACCTTGTTTCATCATCAGGTAGGGCTGTGTGTCAACCTGCAGAACCTGCAATGGTTCGACACTGCCGACCCCGACAGTTTTTTCCCAAGATGCTACAGGCTTGGAGCTCAGGACGAGAAGCAGGCCTTCATAGGTACGCTCTACAAGCCGACACTTTCAGACATACATCTTCATGCTTCTTTGCGATCGGTCATTTTACATACCCATGCCTTGTACGACACACCTGTCAGCCTACTCCACATGTGTGTCTGTGTGTCACCCTGAAGAGGACTTTAGGAGGACAGCGTGCACCAGTCTGCTGCAGTATGTGGTGGAGGCCAGCTGCTGGGATGTTGGAGATCAACAGGATGCACACACTGAGGACAGCGTCTCTGAGACACGGGAGGGTAATGCCAGCTGAAAACAGAAACACAAGTAACAGATGTGTGTATTAATATCTCTTTATCAGACCCAGCATATAAAGGGGAGGGATTTATTTAAAAAATTTTGTTCACTGTTATTTTAAACTAATGTCTTCTTCTGAGTTCTTGTTGTGTTGTTTGACTTGAACAAAGTTTGTTTGCTTTGATTTAAATAATCCAAAAACAATAATTGCAAAATGTCCTAGCAACAAGATTTGTTTTTACATGCATACCAGCTCACCTCAGCTCAAGGACATCATGTATTGTCGTCTTGCCTCTGCCCAGGTGGGAAGAGAAAATGCAGACAAGCAGCGCGTCGTTTTGTTGCCCCAGGAATGATTGACAGGGCTTTGCATGTATGCCAGGAGTTTCTCGACAGCCAGGAACACGGGGACATTGATATCACCATGGAAACGTTCACCTCGCTGACGGGGCAGCAGTGGGCGCAATTTCTGCGTGACTACTATCTGGTTGTGCAGTGAGTCTGCTCTTTATTATGGAATTATTATGGGATTTTCTGGATGTCTATAAACAGAATGCTTATTTGAAACCACAGTATGGGGGTGTATTGTCATTAAGTATGGGATAATCCACCTCGGAGTGGATTATCCCGCTTATACCATGGCATGGCCACTTGCGAATCAATAAATATATAAGGGAGTTGATTCATATTTTGGGGTAATTCTGTCTCGAAAGTGCCATGGTATAACTGAAGATAAACCACCTCTTTAAATGTTTCTGTATAGTGGGAGAGCGTTGATCAAAGGGGGCATGGAGTTTGTGGAGCGATGCCAGAACATGTTAACCAGACTGCATGAAGTCTGCCCACAGCTGGACACAGACGGACTGCACAACATCTGGATCATCAAACCAGGGGCCATGTCCCGAGGAAGGGGTGAGGTGTTTCGTTCTGGTTCTTTGATGCCCGTTTTGCCTATATTTCATATTTTCCACTGGGTAAAGTGTCAGCACCCTGTTGAATCACTGAAAATAACAGCATTAAGTTAAAAAAGTATACACATTCATGAGATTCTATTTTTTTGGCCACAGTACTTTTTAAAATATAATAAAATAAGTAAGTAAAACTGTTGTTCTCTCCAGTAAGAGGGTCAATGACATCACTTTCTCTCCTTTGTATTGAACTGAATGTTGTGGCCCTCTCCCTTCAGGCATAATGTGCATGAATCGGCTGGAGGAGATTCTAACTCTGGTGAACAGTGACTCAACCTTGATCAAGGACAGCAAGTGGGTGGTCCAGAAGTACCTGGAGCGCCCCCTGCTGGTTCACGGTACCAAGTTTGATATCCGCCAGTGGTTCCTCGTTACCGATTGGAATCCGCTGACCATTTGGTTCTACAAGGAGTGCTACCTGCGCTTCTCCACACAGCCTTACTCAACAACATCCCTGGACAGGTCAGACACCCTAGAATCTGAAACACCAAATATTGTAAAGGCGACATTGCATCACAATTAGGACTCACAAATGACGATGCTTGGAAAAATAATGAATCTTTACTATTTCCTTTTCTAATTTCCTCTCGATCAATCCCCCCCCCTCCTCCGCCACTACAGTTCTGTCCACCTGTGTAACAATTCTATCCAGAAGCACTTCCAGCCATCCCAGGACCGCCACCCAGGGTTGCCCGAGGACAACATGTGGTCTTGCACTCAGTTTCGGACCTACCTGCAGGAGCAGGGTCTGGGCGGCTCCGAGTGGGGAGCGGTGGTGGTGCCGGGCATGCAGCAGGCGGTCATACGCACCATGCGGACTGCCCAGGACCTGGTGGAGGCCCGCAAGGCCAGCTTCGAGCTCTACGGCGCCGACTTCATGCTGGGCAGGGACCTGAGGCCCTGGCTGCTGGAGATCAACGCCAGCCCCACCATGGCGTGCTCTGCGGCCGCCACGGCACGCCTCTGCCCTGCCGTGCAGCTGGACACACTGAGGGTGGTGCTGGACTGGAGGAACGAGCCTGCCGCCTACACTGGAGGCTTCCAGCTCATCTACAAGCAGGTGGGAACACCATGATCACCCCTAGGTCATATAGTACCTGATAGAGGCCGAATAAACAAATCTCAACGTTTCACTCCCAGGATTGAATAACAGATTCATCACAAGCATGTACTGACTTCTGTGTTGTACTCTCTTAAGGCTGCTGTTGAAGTTCCCCACTATGTTGGGATGAACCTGTTGGTGGAAGGAGCTCCGTTAAGACCGGTCCAGCCCAAACCCGTGCCTCGTAAGCACCCCAGCTTCTCTAATCCAATTCCTGCAAACCCGTCTTCTGTGGAGCGGTCGCATTCAGACGTGCCTAAAACAACACCAACGGCCGACAAACCGCCGAGTTTCAAGTCTAACGCAGCCATGACTGCTCAGTACTCAGGCAAGAAGAATCACTCTGCTGGGGAAGAGAAGACACCGCTGTCGCCATTGTCTGCCAGCAGGGAGCGTGAGAGGAGAACTCTGAACAGCAGAACTCCTGGTCTCAGTCGCAGGTCATACCACAGGTCAGCACCTGAGCGCCCTGTGCTGTTGAACACTGAGAAAAAAGCTCGCCACCTGGGTTTGAGTCGGAGCCATGGCGCGGTCCCCCTGGTCCCCAGGACGCTGTTCTGTTCCTTCGACCCTTCCACGCATCGCCTGTCAGAGGCCAAACCCCAACCCAAAGCAGGCTTTGAGACGCAGCGGTCCAGGACCTACATCCTACAGAGAGCGTTGAAACCCCACCGCAGGGCTCTTCCACAGGGACTCCCTTCCTTGTCTGGGCCTCTGCCTGCGTTGGAGGTCTTCAGCCTGCACCCCGACTCTCTGTCTGGTGAAAGGTTGTTCTCTCACCACAGCCTGCATAGATACAAGCTCTCTTCTCACGGGCCGACACTCGGCAAATACAAATACAACGGCATGGCAAAACATAAAACAGCCGATTGTGTATGTTGACGAATCAAATGAGCCAATGGCAGCATTATAAAGTTTAAAATGGTGCTGATTTTTTTTTTTTATAAATGGCATTTAAGTTTTGGTGTTTAATATTTCTTAGGCAATATATGTCCATTAATGCATTGTATGTATTTGTCAAATTCAGTAAAAAAAAAAGTATATGTTGTCTTTGTGTTAAGTGGCTGAGAGATCACTGTTGTACTGGATTTGTCCACCGGGGGGCGATACAAGCCTACCAACAGAATACTAGCATGAAGGCGCATGACGATGTATCCAGGCTCACTGTAACAAACTAAATAGGCCTACTGGAAAATCCTATTTTTCTTTCAGTTCAACTACTCATTTGAGTAGTTTTCTACAGTTGATTTAAGCATTTAGCTCATTTTCAGCATTTAACTATCCTAATATGAATATATTTACCTGGAATTTAAAATATGACTAAATTACACACACCCTTACAAATACAGGAACAAGCTATGAGCGCTAAAATAATGTCAATATTGACATCTGCAGTAAATACAACTTAGTTGACGTTGCAGCCTTAGCCTTTGCACAGGTTCAATGGTACACAATAAAGCAACAGTGGCCCGACAAGGGGAAGTGTGTGTGCTTATGTAAACTGTTCAGATAAGCATACTCAATAAATCATTCAGTTGTAGGTACAATCATTGAAAGAATGTGATATGAAATAGCGTGTATGAGGCATATCAGGGTTTATGGTCTACTACACAAATCTAAAGCTGTAAAACCAGCTGGCAATATGCAGTGCATTTTGCGTCACAGGATACAGGTTAGACCTGTGTTGGTAGATAACTATATCTATAGTAGTAGTGGTAATAGTTGTAGTAGTGGGTAAAGTGGCAGAAGCTTCTGTGGATGTCGTTACACACCTGTTCCCCTCAACATGGATGTTGGTTAAAACGCATGGACACACACTGGACACATGCACACACACACCGCCCCCCCCCCCCCCCCCCCCCCACTCATCCAGCCATCTATCCAACAGTTTCAACAAACAATCAAAAACTCATTTCCACAGGAAAAATACTTTATTGATACGCTTATATAATCAACATGTATTGACAAAATATGTAATATGTACATCAAACATCTTTCCTGTAGGTCCCAAAATATAGAATCTCAAGTACCTCTTTCTATAGAAAACTATTCCTCTGTTAAAACGTTTACATTCACTTCTCTCCGCGCCTCGGACTGCAACAGTTTACACAAAGCACAGAGAACAACAACATCTGAGGTTCATCAGCATTTCACAAGTAAAAGGCAATAGCATGAACAAACACCAGGTTTGACTTGAGCAGAAAAATAAAAAGAGGTTGAATACGCAGACTAGGTCCAGCACAGTGCTACAGTATATTTATATACATAGTTTCTGAGTATACAACGTCGCCCACACTCTACTTGTCTTCTGCCACTCTGGACAGAGTGCTAGAACATGTATCAAAAATAGAGATGTACAAGAAGTGTATTTAACAAATATGACACAAAAACATTTTGATCTCGAATCAGTTTGTCTAAGGTTGTCAGGAAATAGCTCAACCCCGCGCGACTCACGTTCTGACCGTTTCTTACGCCTGGTATGACCGCATGTACTCTTATCGTGTGTGTTTACAGTCTTGAGAAAACCCGTGGTTTTAGGATACTAGCCACGTGGACAGGGTTAAAGGGCATCTATGTTTATAGTAATGAGTGACCTAGAATACATAGCAAGCAAACTTTGGGTGAAACGATTTGGTGCGACGAATCCTAACGCGTACAAACAAGGTGTCTTATAGCGACGGCTCAACTGAGACACATCAGCATCATTAGCATGTATACGTCAACAGCAGCATCTAAAGGAACTCCTTTACATTCAACCGTGTGTGTGTGTGTGTGTGTGTGTGTGTGTGTGTGTGTGTGTGTGTGTGTGTGTGTGTGTGTGTGTGTGTGTGTGTGTGTGTGTGTGTGTGTGTGTGTGTGTGTGTGTGTGTACAGAACAGATCCATCTGAGTGAGACCCATCTACATTGAGACCTCTGGAGTATATTAACATTCATTCAGAACAAAGAACAAAGAGGGGGGGGAAGCTTGAGCTTTGCCAGCCTTTCCAGCGTGGGTGTGAAAGGACGCTTTCTCTCGCTTTCTATTGTCCCGTCTTTCTCCGTCTCGTTTTCTACTTGATGCCCTCTTAAAAATGTCCCCTTTTCTGTTTTTCTGACCTCACAACGGAAAAACAGGGTCAGAGGAGAGATGAGGTTGGGTGGTGGTCCATTGTTTGTAGTTTTTTTTTTTTAATTCTCCCTCCTCTGGCGTCTTTGGAGGGAGAACGGGTTACATAGTTCGGTCTGAATGGCTGATCTCTCTCTTCCCCGACCCCCCTTCAGTCTTTGGTTTCCAGGTTTAGGGGGGGCACTAGCTTCAGAGCCTGCAGGAGGGCCGGAGAGTCCATGGGGGTCTGGGGTATGCTGGGCGCCGGCGAGCCGCCCCTGGGGGACAGCATGTGCTGGGGGGGGGGAGGAGGAGCGGGCCTCTCCCCGGGCGCGGAGGCTCCCAGGCCGGGGTAGAGCATGGGCATGGCCCCGGGGTACCAGCACTTCTCCAGCATGGGGAGGTAGGTGGCTGCGGAGGGCGGCAGGAGGTAGAAGGGCATGCAGAGGGGATGGGGCTGCGGCGGGGGCTGCTGGTGGGGGGACACGCTCATGTAGCTGCTGTGACCGCTGGAGGAGGAGGAGGAGGAGGAGGAGGACGACGACGACTCCCCGCCCGACAGCGACTCGTCCTCGGACGACTCCACCCTGGGGCGCTTGCGGTGCGGCTCGCTGCCCTCCTGCTTGATGGAGCCGGCGCCGTGCCGGTCGCCCGCCGACGACCTCTTCAGCGGACCCCCCCCCTGGCCGTAGTACTCCGGCCGACTTTTCTCCAGCTCCCCGCCGTAGCCGCTGTCGGTGTCCGTGTCGCTCCCGCTCTGCTCGCTGCTGGGGGGAGGGTAGGCCCGCTGGATCACCGGCACACAGTTCCGCCCGTGGCCCTCGCTGGGCTTGGGGGGTACGCCGCTGGGCGCGACCTTCTGGAGCTGCTGCTGCTGCTGCTGCTGCTGTTGGTGATGGTGGTGGTGGTGGTGGAGGAGAGTCGGGACTTCCTCGGACCTGGGGCTGAGAGGGGTTTGTGAGTGGGGAGGACCCTGCAGCACTTCCGTCGCCAGCTTGTGCAGGTGGTTGATCATGTGGGTGGGCGTCAGGTCTCCTTCCGTCTCCCAATTGGCCACGTACTGCAGCATCTCCTTGGCACACATGTGGAAGCCGGAGCGAAACATCTCCTCCGACTTCTCTTGGCTGGCCACAGGTGGGTCTAAAACACAGAGAGAGAGAGAGGAACACAAGCGCGGTTAGAAAGGCAATATGCAACAGTTACGTCCCAGTAAGCATGCGGGTGTCAAGTTTAAAGTAGTTCTTCTAGTGGATATGAGATATTACTTTAGTGCCATATATACATTGTGGCGTTTCCCTTGGAGTCTCTCTAAAAGTGGCTCATTCTTCTTCTGCAACAAGGTCAAATGTTTGAGGATCACCATGCAAGAAACACCTTCGCATGCCTATGTCAATGTCCATCCTTCATGCGGTCAACCACAACCATAATGTGCAGTGTGTGTGTGTGTGTGTACATTTTTGTGTGTGTGTGTCATATGTATACATCACACTCACCAAGTTGCATGCCATTCTGGAGAGCGAGGATCTTCTGCTGCTGCTGCTCCAGGAGCGAGGTGAGGGCCTTCACGTGTTTGAGCGTGAGCTCCAAAACCACAGCCTTCTCCAGATGGCCCAGCGTCTACAAGGAAGCGAACACCCAACACCGTCAACACCCCTTATATAACACACAGGGGAACCACGCCGTCCAGGCGACACAGCCGTGCCATCCATTCACTAAGATTATTTAGTACATGCGGACAGTACAACCCTGATAAATCCCCATGCAAATGGTAGGAATTATAGGATTTTTTTGTTGTTGTTTAAAGCAAATATTTATGTATATCCTCTCCATATATCCTATGGCCGGTGTAATAGCACTGCATTGCCACTGGACGGTGTAAGTCAGCAACGACTGTATGAGAAACGTGAGCCGGTGACATTACGCATCCCCGGTCTGAACTTACCGTAAGTTTCAGGTGCTCCGGTAACAAATCTTTCAGCTGCGCGATGCATTCGTTTATCCGGTCGCGCCTTTTCTTCTCAATCAGCCGGTGAGGCAGCTTGTAGGTTTCCTGCAAATGATAATGACAACATGGCCGATTAAACAAACAAAAAAATCAGCAAATAAAAAAGGAACCACGCTGTGATAAGTGGCAAGAGGTACTGATAAGACTGGGCTAGATTAGTAACGCCATGGTTTACATTTAGGTCAGCCACTTATTTTGGGGGCCGTGGGAAAAAAAGAAAAGAAAAGAAAAGAAAAAAAAAGTACACTGAGCCAACTTTTTTATTTTTTATTTACAACTTTTAATACAAATGAATAAAATAAATAAATAAAAAGAAACACCGTTAATATCAGAACAAACCTTGCTTTCCTCGCCCCTTTTCATCCCTCTCCTGGATTTGTACACATACATGGGGAAGTCCATCCTAAAGAAGAAGAAGAAGACGACACATACAAATCAATGATGTACGCCCGATAACGACGTGACACAACAAGCTGCGTGACACAACACAACAACAACACAACAACAACAACACAACAACACAGGTGGTCCAGGTGAGGGTCTTACCCCTGCAGGTCGGCCAGGTCTCCGGCCGGGTGCTTGGGGAGCAGCGGGGTCTGCGCGCCGGGGAGCCGCTCCATGCTCCTCCTCGCTGCGGGGAACCGGGAACTCAACCGGGGGAAGAAAAAACGGGTGTCTAAAAACACGCACTTACTTCGCGAAAAAAGTGACGTTTAAAAAAAAATCGCCATTCACTTAAAAAAACAACAACAAACAACCAAAAAAAAACCCAAAAACCCCACGATATTAGCGTCAATTGAACGGGCGGATCTCCACGTAAGACGCGCAGGAGCAGACGTTAACGGGCGGCGGCGGCAGCAGACGGGTCTCGCGGCGAGTGAGTGAGGGAGAGAGTGGGAGAGTGGGGGAGGAAGGCGCGACGTGTTAAATAAACCCGTCCGGCTCGCGCTCCGGCCGACCTGCCTCTGTCACAGGAGGCTCACGTGCGCGCGGCGTTGTATGCCGAGGGGGTGGGAGCTCGGGAGGGACGGGGGACGGGACGGAGGCGCCTCATTGGCTGGGCGGCCGATCTACGTCACGGCGGTGGGCGTGGCCACGCGGGTCCCGTGTACGACCATGTTGTCCTGTGATGTGTGTGGAGGCGAGAGCCGCGCGCCGCGTCGTTGCCGTTTATATGTTAAGAGCAAACCGACACATTGTATGGGCAATTATTGGTCTAAATATACGTCTAAATAATAACGTGAAAGCCTAAAATGCACACTTTAATAATAATAATAATACTGTGAAACATAATGGGCCTATGCCTAACGCTAACGCGCAAGGCCTGCGGTCCTACAGAAACCACTGCTCTGCTTTGTGGTATTTCAAAATAAAAGCAGTAATCTGGGGACATCAGAGGTTGATGAGCAGAAACTCAAGTGACCCCTTTTGAGTTGCCAGGGGTACATTTCTGATGATTGTACCCCTGATCATCTGCAACAGTGTAAAAAATAAAAAAAAAATGAAAATGTTGGAATTGGCACAATAGATATGCAGCCCAATAGGCCAGATAAACCACTTCTCAGATTGTGTTTGAATGGGGCCAGTCAGGGCACTCTAAATCAAATTAGAAAATGTAATTAGGACATTTCTTTGATCCATTTTGAACAAAGAATACCTCCTTAGAAAGTGTACAAATGCAATACTTCTACATCATTCAGTAACCAAATTACTTGACAAACATTCCAGTAATGTAGTAATACAAAGAGAAAGGCTTCAGTGGATATGACATGTGTATATCAGTGTCTCTTACATGTGTAAGAGACACTGATTTAATCAATCAATAATTGGATAACCACTGGAAATTGAGACTACAACCATGGAAAGCCCCTTTATGGTAAACGTAATATAATTAGTTTGTAAGTTAATGAATTCCAACAATTCCGAAAGTGTGTTTCTATGTTAATATATTGTTTTACAAAAACAATTAGCAACCAGTTAGTTAGTTAGTTAGTTTTAGAATAAGACATCTTCAATGATGTCCATGTAATTTAGTTAGAATGTGCAACATGAGCCGAGTATTGGGTTGACTATATTGACTGGGTTGACTGCATGAAGGCAGTACTGCAAACCACACATACACAGCATTTAAAATATAGAACAGGTGAACAAAGTTACGAAAACGTAATTTGAAGGAGTACATACACACATAATTTGCACACATGGTTTGTCTAATATATTACCTTGTTTTTAGACAGTAAGTAATAGTATTCATTTACTTTGTCAAGAAACTACATTTCACAGTTCATCTGTGGGTATTCCCCTCAAAGTCCTATGTGTGAGCTTCTTTCTTCTAGTGTGGTAGTGGGCTCCAGTCAACATGAATGGCTCTTTTCTACTGTTAATTGGATAAGTATTTGCATATATCATATGATGCACATTAATTTTCCATATCTGTCTGCTGACATATCGGAGGTCGACCTCTGTGATCCCTGTTTAATGTCACTTGCTGATGGATAAAATGCTCCCAGACCACTGGTGTGGAATACAGACCACTTGCCATTACATTTCTCTCACACTTTATTAAATAGACTCAAACGAGTGGAATGTACATTTCAGACACAAACCTATTAGTAAAAAATAGTTTGGTTTGGTCAAGCTGCATTCCAAATAACTTTCATTTAACATTCAGTGTTGTCAAACAAGGTTTTTATAAACAAGGACCTCATACAAAAGTGACAATTGGACAGAGAATAACATTAATTTGTGTGCCACAGAAAAAATATATATATTTGTGAACTAGATAGAAGAAGAACTAGATAGGGTAGAGGTTTGGTTAACAGTTCAGTGCCAGTTTATCAAGACCGGGAATACCATTGTTCCAAATCAATTTCAAATAATAAATCATTATCTCTTATTACATTATCCTTACCACTAGGAAACATCCCTAAAAGCCTGTGTGCTATTCCCAATCACCTTAACATGTAACAATACATTCACTCCTGTCGTGGAGTCGGGTGTGTATACTTCAGTTATAGCAAGCCTGAATACACAGGTAGTGTTTTTCTTTCCAAATTCACCACTGAAAACTGGCATCCAGAATTGGATTCTCATCATAGCAAATTATAGCAGTTACAGTACATGCCGCGAAAGTGTTAAAAAGTACCACACTATGTATTACATAAAAGCATTTTGAAATGTTGAAAAATATAGGTAATTCTAGAGGGTCTTTCTTTTTTCTTTTTTAAAGCGAAATCACAATTCTTTTGGAAACTTACGTTGAAATGTTTTTTTGTATAAATATCAACCGACTCCTAAAATAAACCTGTCTTTCAGACATTGCATATATCTGAAAAGTATTCGTATCAGTTTGTCAACTGAAGACATTAAATAATGTTTGCCTTAGTGTTTCAAATAAGCACTTGAACCCAAATCTCAGACCTGAGTTTGCTGGTGCAAATATGAGGCATCACACCCATGTCCAAGGCCACAGCCTAAGGGCACTATGGCTGAACTTTGGCACACTCTCAGAGTGATGACTAAGATAAGGTAAGGCTTTACATTTGTTAATGTTAAAAAAAAGCCATCACTTCTTTCATATCATTAATCTCACAAGGCACTTGGCACACCAAAAAAAAAAAAAACACCGGAAAAACCCACATCCACCCCATACCAGTTTGGTATTCTCAATGGCGTTTTTGGCCAATTTCAACGTCCGTTAAAGTGACGAACGTTCAGAAACACATTTGAAGCATGTCTGGTGAAATATACAGTCATAAATACATACTGGAGATGGACAAACTGTACACACATACATACTGGGGCTCCTGTCAAACATGCTGCAGATCAGGCCAAAGGTGCTCAGGACAGTTTGGGGACTACTCTGTGAGGGAGGGCCTTGGTCGTCCTTCTTCGGATCCCCTTCAGGCGGGCTGCTGAGGGTTGATGTTCATGTGAGGGGGGTGACCCAGTAGACCAATGCGCTGTTTCTGCTTCCTCTGCTCCGTCATCTGTGGAAGGAACCAATGAGCGGGCTTCAAAAAAAGCATTTGACCCGTGAACCTGTTCTATAGGCCTTCTTAAGACGTATTTCCTGCGAGCTGTGAACTCTGCAACCTCGTTGCCAGCACTGACACCTTGAACCCTGTCCAGTATTTTGTCAAGAAAACCGCCTTTTGTCTGACACATTTACGAGGCCGAGGAACGTCGAGATGACCCACTCTGGACTGCTTCTGACAGATTAGCATTTTGTATCACTCACACACACGACTCACTGTCAGGATTCAACCCTGAAAGCATTCTTTGTTGTGGTTTGTCTACGAGTCAGTCGATATGTTTCACATTTAGGAGTACAGAGACACATAACTTTTTATCCATCTGCTGATCAGTCATTTTTCTTGGGAACACGAAGGTCCTAGTGTTCCGCTATGTACAAAATAATCAAATATACCAGAGAAACATTGTATACAAAAGACTAGCATTGAGGCAGCAATCTAACCTTATCAGTAAAAAAAAGAAAATTCTCAGACTAGAGGCGACTGTGGCCAGAGAATTTTAATCACACTCACTTATCATTCGAGTGTGATTGGAGTGGGTATTTACAGAGCCAACAAGTTGGTTGTTATTCAACAGGTTCGATGGGGGGGGGGGGTTCATTGTCTCCCCCCGCCCCATCAACGACTTTCCACACTTCTCCTCCGTCTTCCTTCTCCTCCTCTCCTCCCTTCCCCCTTAACACACCACCCGCTGCAGTGGGACGCATCGGTGGAGGGACGGGAGGCGGAGTACGGAGGACCGATGGAGGGAGAGGAGGCGGGGTTGGTCCACAACCAGATGTGCACTCGGACCACAAGCTTAGACTAGCCTGGGAAAACACCGGATGTGCTGTACAACAGGGGCCAGACTTGTGTTGTGTGCAGGACTGGACATGTTGTACCAGCCAGTGGTGGCCCGTGTGGCGGCGGCAAGGCTGGCGATGCCCAGGGACCGAACAAGCTTATTGGGGAAGCTGGTTTTGTCCCGGGTGTCACCATGCACTACTGTATTTTAATATTGCAAATTATCACTGCACATATAACACTGTAAATGCAAATATACAGTTTTAGTCTATTGTAACTGTAGTCATACTTTTATTTGGTTTTATTGCCTGCTACCCATTTTATCTCTTCCTATCTTATTAGCACCAACATGTTCATCATGTCTTTGGATACCACCTCAACATGGTTGTTGAGGTGAAAAAAAGAAACAGTTTGTTGAATATATTGTGACGAAAGGGGAGAAAATAAAACATAGATGTTGCTGGATTATTTACCTGCTCCTTGAGTTCAGTCAGCTGTCCAGACAGATTAGCCACCAGCCTCATGGCCGACTCGAGCTTCTCCTGCAGGTTCCTGATCTCGTTCTGCTCACCCTCTGCATCGCTGCTCACCAATGACATGGCACGCATCCGTGGAAACCAGTCAAGGTTATGCTCCTGGGGCAACCAATCACAGCAGCGGATAGCACAGCATCAGCCATCACACAGTTTCTCAAGGGGGGCACGGATTTATTGGCAGGCGAAACTTAAGTTTGATCTATTCTTTCAGCCCTTTAATAAAGTAAGATTTACATTTACATTTAGCAGACGCTTTTGTCCAAAGCAACTTACAATACGTACATTTGTCAGTAGAAAGTAAAACAACAATATATCACTGTCGGTAGCATGGATGTCAATTTAACAAGTTTCTAAGTGCACCATAATTGCTAGGTGTAGCTATCCTTTCTGGTACACAGCATGGATAGCTAGGGTAAGATTAGTAGTTTTGGGAAAATCGGTGAAGTATCTTTAATGTGAATGACAATGCTATCCATCATACAGCAGTGTTAATTGCTGTGCGAAGGCACTGCAAACATGCATGGAATTATGCATCTGGACTTGTATGGCATTGCATTGCAAGAACAAGTGACAGAATGACTGGTGGTCAGTCAAGACTGGATGACATCGAACGGTTAAGTTACAGGGACGTGTAGTCACTCCGCTAGAGAGAATATGCCTTCAAAGTTCCCCATGTGTGGGTTAGCCTGTGGGCTGGGCAGTTACTCACGTCCTGTTCAGTTGTCAGTTTCGGTTTAGAGTGTGCATGATGGAAATCTTTGTCCATTGGGAGGTGTGTGTGTATGCGTGTGTGCGTAGCAAGACCCAATATGTACTCAGCGTTGACAAAAATGGTCACGAAGGGTGAATACCAATGTCAGTTGTTCATGAAAGGTCATACGTCGCACACTCATCACGCAAGTAGTCAAACGACCCCATTAACTCCACCAGCCACTTAAAGCACTTATCCCTACAGGCGACATGCGCATTTCGGTGCACATTCACTTCGATGACAGATTTCCTTCAACAAAGAACATACGTCCCCAATATATTTTTAAACGGTAGTTAACTCATGTGTCATGACATGTAATCATGTGTGCCTCCATCACCTGCAAGTTACCGTATAATAATTGTCAGCAGTTGTGGTGTGTTGGGAGCACTTAGATATCTAGAAGGGTGTGATGCCTTTGCATTCACAGTTCGTCAAATCATTAAACGTCTGACGCTCTCGCATCTTTTGTTTGTTTGGTTATTTCACCACAGCCACTGCTGGAACAAAACCAACCACAGTGTTAGTACTGAGTTATATATCACATCATCTACTGCGGTGGCTCTCAAATGTGGGTACTTTGAAGGACTGCAGGGGGTACTAGGAACATTTCTAAAACTGTTCGGTTTCCAAAGAACAACGCAAGTCATAAGTGAAGCACACGCCCCTGTGTCACGCTAAACTAAGTTCGTATTCGCACTGCCCATTTAATGTTCATGTTCACCAAATAATCATGTACACCAAATAACACGCACATACAATATTTATATTCATTAAAACAAATGTTGCCTCCCCAAAATGTGTTGTGCTGTTGAAAAGGGTACTTGGCTTAAAAAAAAAATACAAGTACATCAGTAAAAAAAAAATAGTTTGAGAGCCACTGAGCTACCTTGATCATCTCGGCCACGTAGCTCTCGGGGCCGGTGTACTCGGTGGAGTCCTTCACCTTCACCAGGACCACGAAGAACAGGTAGTGCCACATGTTGTGCTCCTCCTTGATGTGCTCCTCGAAGGTTACCGTCTTGTTGTCAAACTTGTCTCTCTCTAGACCTGCACAGGAGATGGACAGACAGACATGAGGACGAGTGTCACACACGCACACACAGACACACGCACACGTGCGTACGCACACATGCAAGCCCAAGGCAACACAATAAAAAAGCATATTTAATAAGTAAGGAGACACACACACACACACACACATTAAAAAACTGCCTTTTGGCTTTATGAGAACAGTCTACCCATTGTTAAAAATAGGCCAAAACTCTATATCTTCATATTTATGTATATATTTTATATATACATAATTGTAGAAATGCACACCGTTAAGAGCACTGATGTTGTGGATATGAGTCAGACGACATGATCAGAACTCAGATGATCGATGAGCCAACAGTTAGAAAGAAATGGCCCAAATATATAAGCGGCACAACATGAACAGGAGCCACAGAACCCAAACCCATTTGTGCGGATAAGGTCTGAGTTACATCGGGAGGACACGCCGTCTCAAGAGTGAGAAGCAGACAGGATAAAGCAGAAGCTGAACAAAGACGTTGAAGTGCAAATGCATGCAATTGAAAAAACAGAAATGGACAAAATAATATTCATCTGAAAGACAAGGCCGACATCATAAACTACATTTAGGCCAAATTGTCCTCTACAATAACCTAGACCGCTGCCCATATTGCAGTACACTGATCGTCAATGTCACATTTTATGAGACAGGCGGCCAATCAAATTGAAGAGTAGGCGAGATTTACTTTGCCTTCGAAAGGCAGCAATCAGTCCTTCGAAGTCATCCCCGGTCTAAACTTGAAAGTGAGTTTGACATATAGGAAGAAGTAGCTCCCCAACTTTTGATTGATCGTTTAAGCAATTGGTTAGCTAGCCCCCGTCTTGACATGTTTTGCATTGTATATGCCAGCTATTTTGATCAAAGGATAATATTATGTTGGAAACTCCAAACTTGCATGTATTAAACTGGATTATGTATTAATATTGTCATTATTCCTATTTTCATTTCAAAAAAATAAGTCCTTTTTATAACGAGCACTAATAGCGCAATTGAAAGTAATACAGGCCAATTACTGCTTTAAAAGACCGCTCTGTATTTCTTCAACGGAGATTCAGCCATGGAGGGATTCCTCTTTTCTTTTTTTGCCAAGGTCAACCACATCAATGCACATGCAGATTACCGGGAAGCTCTTAGAAGATTGGAGGATATATGTGTGCTTTTATAACAGGGTAAAGCGATGCAGCCTTAAGCCCCCCCGCCCCTCCACCCCGTCCCGTCTCCAATTTCCCTGAGTTTCCGCTGGAAACCATGGTGACGGCGGCTCCCCCTGTGGCCAAGCCTTATTTCACAGAGTGAGTCAGAGCAGAAAACAGGTGACATAATAGTGTTCTCATTCCATATGCTGACCACTGGTGCAGACTGCCTGACCCCACACACACACACACACACACGCACGCACACACATCGACTCACACATGCATGCACACACACACTGATATGTGACACAATATATATACATAACATACAGTAATAAACACAGTATATAGGGAAATTATGATGAAATCTCCAGAAAGCCTGAAGCTACAAAGCCACAGGTTTAACCGAATGAGAGAGACAGAGAGAGAGACAGACAGACAGACAGAGAGAGAGAGAGAGACAGAGAGGGTGTGCATGTAAGAAAAGGAGATGCATGAAATACAAAGGACAAGTGGAGCGGTAGCTGAAAGCAGCCATGACTCAGCTTAGGGACGACAGAGACGACAGAGAGGAGAGAGAGAGGTAAAGGGGAGAGAGGTAAAGGGGAGAGAGATAGGTGGGAGAGAGAGAGGGGGGGGGGGGGGCGGGAGTGCAGCACTACGGCGTCACACAAAGAAGGGCAGTGTCAAAGTCAGTGTTGATTCATAAAGCAGAATTTAACATTTGCAGGTCGTGCACGCCTGACCAGAAGTGACACCGCCTCATGATACTTTGTACCTCCAAGTTATTTAAGGCAGGCACAACTCTCCGGTGTCCGAGTGAACACCGAGGCTTGACCTCACTCAGCAGTTGGCGTCAATGGCCAGAAACTCAAGCAAGAGCTTACTCCTCGTGTTATTATATTACGTGGCGTGTGTTTTTTTGGTTATTATCATCATCATCATCACCATCAGTTACACATCTATCATGTGTGCGAATCTGTTATGAGTTGGTATGACACGTCGCATTCCAAAATGCATATTGAACGGCATATGTGGGGCGCTAGGAGACGAGCATCACAGGTCCTCTCCAACCGCCCACCGGCGGATCAGAAGCCCTTCATCTGCTCCCTGCTCACCGCAGATGAAGCAGGTGGTCTTCAACACCTCCTCCTTCTTCTGCTTCTCGCTCCTCAGGTCGGCGAACGTGTCGATGATGACTCCGAAGATGAGGTTGAGGACGATGATGATGACCATGAAGAAGAACAGCAGGTCGTATATGACCCTGGCGGCGAACAGCGGCTCCTGGCCAGGGGAGACACGCAAGAGTTACGGTCGCGAGCACGGAGTAATCTAAAGTAACACGCGGTCTGGTTCATGTTGGGACAAGTGGAAAATCAGTGGAAGCAAGTCAACGTGCGCCCTTACTGGGACACTAGCGAGGGAGGGTTTCGTAGAAATCTTTGAAGGGGTCACACACACGTTTGGCCTGTTTTCAATGGCATGACCTACAGGACAGCATCTTACATAAATAGGAGGTCAATATATGTGTTTTATACAAGCTCCTTGGTAAACCTGGGCCGGCCATTGATGTTAATGGGAACCCAAGAACACAGGCGCAACATAGCAGATGCTACAGTAACTGATACAGGGTTACACAAACACAGAGAAAGCTCCATAATCTGCCTGTTTTGGTGTCCTGATCTAGATAGCGCGTAGCTCACATATGCACTGGTGTCACAGTTTCTGTGGATAAGGAGAACGGGTTGGTGGGGTTTTGGGCACAAAGCTCAGCACAAGTGGAAGCTCTTGGCGGTTTCAATCCAGGAAGCTCATTCGGCTCACATCCTCTCCTGATATTAGTAAATGGGTCTATATATTCACTGGAAAACCTATTTCACACGCACATCACTGACACTGAATAGCATATACTAACTTATATGAGCTAGCAGTGATTACCACACACATGCGTGTGTGCGTGCCTGCCTGTATGCGTGTGTGCGTGTGTGTGCGCCGATGATGTACCTCTTTGGAGGGCTTGCGGAGGACGTCCCCCACGCCCCCACCGCTGCGCAGGCCGTGACTCAGCACCGTCACGATGCACATGAGCAGGGAGTCGCAGGTGCGCTCCATGCCGCTCTCCTCCAGGCTGAGGCGGTCCAGATCTGCAGCGACACGAGCAAAAAAATACTCTGGAGTCAGGCGGGGTAAGAGCTCCGTTTACTGCGCGCGTCCGAGCGCTTGTCCTCGTCCGCTTTGTGTTAACCGGATTCAACGGACGGCCGCACGCTTCACGTACTCCGATTCAAAACGCCTCCGCGATGACAATATATTCCCGGTGATTTATGTGCGAATTTTGTCTAAGCTGGATTAACGGCATGATAAATTGACCGTTGCGTGCTTGATGTACTATAATTAAAATTAATATTGATGAACGTGTATTAAATGTGATTTATGCATGCTTTTTGTCCTAACTGAATATAACTTGGTCATGCGGATATATTTTGGGTAGGCATATTAAACGCAGTCTGTTCAACAGATAGGAACCCTCTCCTCTTAGGATCTGCACAATTTTCAGATTATTGACATTTATTCACAAATTACAAAATACAGGTTTCAGTCGGCCCTTTCAAGACACCGGGAGCGAGACGCAAAAGACGCATGCACTACGACTCATGCAAATCCATGGACCCTGATCTGTCCTCTAGTGTCTGGTATACCTTGCTGTAGGGCCTCTGTGGAGCAGTTCTCCTCGTTCCCCGTGCGACACACCCCCGCAGAGAGCAGCTCGTTGGCCAGACTGGGAGCGCCCTCTGCACCGGGAGCACCGGGAGAGAGGAGGAGGTGGAGGAGGAGGTGGTGGGGGTGGTGGAGGTTAGAAAAAACATTCATCAACACGGATCAATGGTGTGCTAAACTCATTTCAAGTGACGGACAACAGGATCTAAAATACCCATAACATATCCCAGAGGGATGTATCCACCACACTGAATATCTTCTCGGGGAAAATGTCAAAAAAGTATATTAATATAAACATCGCAAAGTCAGCTAATAAACCCCCCCCCCTCCCTCCTCCCCTCCACCCCTCGCTGTTTTGTGTAGCTTGTACTTCCTCGAAATCCGAAATGCCATAGCTTCATTCAGCTGCACCGTCGTCGTAATGCGAGTGGCCTGGCTTGGGCACGTTGAGACGTACGGTAATTGGTCACTCGCTCGGCTACGCAGCCAGGAGGGAAAATAGACTCCGCCCATTACATCGGCGCGAAGGAACAGAAGGAAATCGATCGAGACTGAAATGAGGTTACAATGGACTTCGATGGGACATCATTTTCCGATGCTTAACGCACACCTTGATAACCTCTGCATACCAATAATTAGGAGTCGACTACAGATTTCCGCTTCCTCCGTCACGCTAAAGCACAGTAGGCGAAAAAAAACAAAACGATGGCGGCGTGGAAAACTCATCGAAGCGCATGCTCACTGAGGGTGGTGTTGGGGATGCGGTCCACCTCCAGAATGAAGTCGTCCTTGAAGAAGATGTAGCCCACGATGGAGAACAGGTAGACCAGGATGAGCGCCAGCACGGCCGTCAGCACGATGGAGCGGCCGTTGCGCGTCACGCTCTTGATCACGTTCAGCAGGGTCTCCTCCCGGTACACCAGGTCAAAGAGCTGCCGGGACGGGGGGGGGGGGGGTTATGTGTTTATGTTTATGTTATGTGTATGTTTCTGAACCACACACTTGGAATGAGTAACAACATCCAGATACATAATACCGCACAGCAGACACTTTTGTAAGTACTAAATGGTATGTGTACAATGTACAAAGTGTGTATGAACGAAATATTCAATCAAATAAACCGTTCATAATGTGTCTCTTCCCTTCGGTGTTGCACTGGCATTCGCCACATACATTATTTTGTTGACATCGATTGCTCTTCAAAAGGCAACAGAATACAGACACTGTACGTGCGTATTAACTGTGATGATGCCCAATAAACCTGGCGTAGGGCCAAAACAACGACACGGTTATATTATATGACCAGAAGGAAAATATATCCCTGCTTCTCGGTTAGCCACATCCTTGAAGTTAAACAAAGACAATGTTTAGAGAGAGAGCGGCATATCTTATCCCACTGACAAAAAAACCTTCTTGGCACCAAATGTAACAGGTGCCTTAGTGGTGTGTGTGTGTGTGTGTGGTGTGTCTGTCTGTCTGTCTGACTGTGTGTGTGTGTGTAATGTGCGTGTGTACATATTTACGCGTTATGCATGTGTGTGTGTGTGTGTGCGTCTCACCAAGAGACTGTAGAAGAACACGTGGACGAAGACGCCCAGGCTGCAGATGATGAGGTAGAGGAGGTGGTAGAGGAACTCGAAGTCCAGCACCATGGCCTTGTAGCCGCGCGTGAAGGTCCCCCGGTTCCCCACGAAGCTCATCAGGAAGATGATCTTATTACACACCTGGAAGGAACCGAAGCATAACGCTGAACCGCCTGGGCCATACGGACTAAAGAAAGATCCTGTTTTTTTTTTGTTTTTTTTTAAATCACATTTGATATTATCGACACTACAATGTACACGGTGATAACATGGCATTTTTGAAGACTTTATATAATTTTCCATAGTTGTTTATTCTATTCAACTTTATTAACGTGTAATAAAGACTAAAATGAAGAATCATTTTATACAGACTTATATATTATGGACTAAAGCAAAGTAAAAGCTTGAAAATATAATTGCAACCGCTTTAACTTTTTGTCAACAACGACACGATGTTGTTGACAACCGTAGAACAGGAGACTCCAATGGCGGTAGCCTGGCGGACGGTCGGCCAGCGCAGGCTCTACCAAGTGAAGGACACATTCAGAGGGGGTGGCGGCAGCAGTGAGAGAGGGCGTTGTGTATGAGCTTGTTTGTGTATTTTATGTGTTTAAAAGGGTGTTCTCTGGCTGCAGCAGGGGTGGAGCCGGGATGGTTTGGGTGCAGTGACGCACATCGCACCTCATAACGGAGTAAGCCACTGGCAGGGAGGACTCCGACGGGCACAGAGAGAGGGAGAGACAGCGCTGCCTGTTTACGCGGCCTGTCAAGTACTGGGCACGGGTGTGTGTGTGTGTGTGTGTGTGTGTGTGTGTGAGTGTGGTCTAAAATAGGAACGAGAAAGGGGGAGCTGGGCATGGTGTGAGGAGTGCCAATGGATGCCAATGAATCAGAGACCGGCGGTCGGGCCAGGGGGCCACACCAGGGGCTAGACCAGGGGCTAGACCAAAGACCAGACCAGGGGCTAGACAAGGGGCTAGACCAGGGGCTAGACCAAGGGCTAGACCAAAGACTAGGACCAGAGACCAGACCAGGGGCTAGACAAGGGGCTCGACCAGGGGCCAGACCAGGGGCCAGACCAGGGGCCAGACCAGAGAGCAGACCAGAGACCAGACCAGGGACCAGACCAGAGACCAGACCAGAGACCAGACCAGGGACCAGAATGCAACGGCTGTAATGTTAGCAATGCTCACCGGAGATCTACACAGTAGCAGTACACATGTACAGTATGTACAGTATGTACAGTGTGTGTGTGTGTGTGTGTGTGTGTGTGTGTGTGTGTGTGTGTGTGTGTGTGTGTGTGTGGTGGAGACAAAATACCGCTCGACTCGCATCGAAGTGCCGCGCGACACGCCGCCTGCCCGACCGCACACAAACAAACACACGCACGCACGCACGCACTGCATTATGACATAGAGCGGAGCGGCCCAGACGCGGTTTGTTTTGGACTCACGTTGACGCCACCTAGAAAGTAGAGGGTGGGCTCCAGGCCGACGGAGAAGATGAGGCGGAGGATGGAGGCGATGACCAGCGCGCGGATACCGAGCGGCTGGGGCATGATGATGACGATGATCAGGGTGGCCAGCACGCCCATCCACAGCAGCGCAGACAGGTGTGGGTCAAGCATGCCTAACAAATACAATTAAGTACAATGAAAAACGGCCCAATGGAGGCAGGCAGGCAGGCAGGCACACACACAAGCACTCATAAACACAGGCACACACACACTTTTTTTTAGCGTTTATTTGACTTATTCTTGTACATTTGGTAAAGGTTGGTATTGATATCATACCGGATTCTTTCCCCAAGCTACATTTAAAAGGGCACGCCCCGAACACAAACATAGTCTGCGTTAAAACCCTCTTCGACAGGCTCCCCTCCTAACGCCGGTCTATCAGGAATACCCAGACCACTCAAACGGCAAGACTTTGAACTCCGAGAGAGCCGGTTACATAACGGCTCCGAGAGTGACATACTTTCCTCTGCCTGTGTGTGTGTGTGTGTGTGTGTGTGTGTGTTTGCTCGCCCGTGTTTGAGACTGTATGTGAGATAGGCTTTAGCGGGAGCCTACCTGCAGCTCTTCCTGAGCCCAGGGTAAATCCTGGATTTGTTTGCCAGCCATAGAGGTTTCATGTTGCTCATAGTAAAGCTAACAACCTACACCAGGTTAGACAACACTACTGCTAAACAGGCCACACACACACACACACACACACACACATAAACACACACACACACACACAGCAGGCTCTTTCTCAGGCACTCCAGCTTTCCTTGAACGCTCACAGTTGCTTGAATGCTCCGACGCTGTCCTAACAATGGTTAAGATAAGAGAAATAAGCCATGTATAGGCTATTACAGACTGTGAATACAGACAGTGGAGACAGACTATGAATAGAGACTGTGAATACAGAGAGCGGATACAGACAATGCTTAGAAACAGCAAATTGGCAGTGAATTTTGAATAGAAACGGTGACTTGAATCAATTACTTGGAAACAGTGAAAGAACCGGAGCAGAGGGGAGTCCTCCTCCCCCCCCCCCAACACACACACACACACACACACACACACACACATATCACATGACAGGTGCCACTTGCATAACAGCTATCTCTAAAAATACCTCAACTAAAACATTCATGAGGCATGAGCAGGGAGGAAGAAGAGGAAGGGGGGGGGGGAGGAAGCCCCACCACAGGCGCAGAGAGAGAGAGAGACAGACAGACAGACAGACAGACAGACAGACAGACAGACAGAGAGCGAGAGAAGGACAGAGAGAGACAGAGACAGAGAGAGAAGGGATGCTAGTGTGCTAGCACGAAACCATGCAGCATGGCAGATATCGCACGTGTGGATGTGGCATAAACACTGCGGTTGTTTAGAGCCACAACCGCTAGGGGGCCATGCGACGTGGGGACGATGAAGAAGATGAAGAAGATGTAGAAGAAGAAGAAGAAGAAGAAGAATCTGTAGCCGTGAACGCTGTGCCGCAATAAATCTGAATTTCTAACTTATTTTCATGAAGCGAGAGTAACGTTACACAAATGGCACCCTAAAGAAAATTCAGATCTGGCGCTCAAGCGCGGAAGAAGAGGAAATTGGAGAAGGAAATAAGAACACAGGATTACGATATGCATGGATTGATGAATCTGATTGAACAAATCTGATTCTTCTTGCAACACTGAAGCCGTGTTTTTGAACCAAACAGTCAAAACATTAGCCACAGTTAAGATCGACTCGGGTTAAACACATTGTGCAGTGGAATAACATGAGATTCACCCCATCCTCCTATCAACATCATATAAATACTCTTAGGGCATCACCCGAAATAATGATTTATTACATAAATGTCATAAATAATGTGTAGATTCTTTCAATGCAATGTGAAATTGTAATTTTGGAGATATTTGGATAATGAGGAGATTTGGATACAATTGTATTTGTTATGTGGTTAAAAGGCAGACCTGGAAGATACATAACGTACATATGTAATGTTTTCCAGCCTATATTTAAAAATAATAATTTAATGTGTTTTTCAGGGGCCTTATTGAAATATTTTGGATCAACCTCTGCTGCACCACGACCATCTACTGCTGCTATAGCTGAAATCATTGGTGTTAGTTTGTCATTGTCTTTAGTTATAGACCTTGTTTTGTTCAAGTGTGTTGCTTTTAAAGTTTAAATATGTTGATTTTATTATGTATTGCTTTGAATACTTTGCAATGGTTAATTGGTACTTAACTTTGCAAATTTGAATATCATTTTATACATTCTTTTCAAATAAAGTAAGAGGTGTGTTAATTAATTTGTCCACCTCTTCTTTGTGCATGTGTGCGTGTTCAATCAGTTATGAGCGGTGTGTGTGTGTGATTTGGTGGTTGCGCTGGGTGTGCATTGGGGCCACCAAACCCCAAGGGCCCCGTGCACAGGAGACACAGAACAAACCCATGACAGACATCCATGAGATCACAAGACCTCTTGCATTGTCATCTAGATGGGAATGTAGAGTATGTACATATGCACTATTGCATATACAGTTTGCTACACAAAGGGTTGTCTGTGTGTGTGTGTGTGTGTGTGTGTGTGTGCACGTGTGTGTGAGAAGGCAGTGGGTAAAAAAAAATAAAATACCCGGGAAGGCGGGCCAAAGGTGTGTCGCAATTTCTACGTGACGTTGTGCGTTGCACACAAACTGACTTCCCCTTCAGGTGTGTAACACTGGCAGGACTCGCTCGAAACCAGGCTTCAAGTTTAAAGCGTGAATAGCAGCTGCATATTCAGGGGAATGTGGTGCATGTGCAAACTGTAACCCTCTAACCCATTTTCTCTGTTGAGAATGAGCAGCTTTACCAAGAAGCCTTAGGACTTCTGTTTCTGGACATACTGTAGTCATGGTTATGCAAACGTAAATCTTATGGGTTCACATGGACTTTTACTTTTTTATGTATCTCTGTTCAAATGAGCGTACTCCATGCGAGATCTCTGATCTCTTTGAATCAAAGGGTGGTGGTTGATACAGAGTCGGAAGGCTTCCAAGTTTCTGTCATTAATCATGGTCATGTGACGTGGTCAGGTGACGTGGGTCAGTCAACAGGTCACAGTCCTGTGGGCAACATTTCATTTTCCTTGGAAGGCAAAGTCATCTCATGAATAATTAAAGAGAACGTGACGACATACAACACATGTTGTATGCCTGTTAAAGCCACTGTTGACTCCACTGTTTTTAATAAATGCGACAGCGCACTGGTTAGTACGTAGGATTTTGATGTGGGAAACCCCCTCCACATCTCCATTTTCTGTTGCACATTATGTTTAGGTTTACATTTAGGCTCTAGTTCTACATTAATAAATTGCTAATTTTAGCTGGTTAGATGGTAAGTTTAGGTACTAGGTTAGAGATGTTAAGTTTAGGTATTAGGTTAGAGATGTTAAGTTTAGGTATTAGGTTAGAGATGTTAAGTTTAGGTATTAGGTTAGAGATGTTAAGTTTAGGTATTAGGTTAGAGATGTTAAGTTTAGGTATTTGGTTAGTGATGGTTAAGTTTAGGTATTAGGTTAGAGATGGTTAGTTTAGGTTTTAGGTTAGAGATGGTTAAGTTTAGGTATTAGTTTACAGATGGTTAAGTTTAGGAATGGTTACAGATGATTAAGTTTAGGTATTAGGTTACAGATGGTTAAGTTTAGGGTTAGGGTTAGGCTTGCATTCTCCATCCTAGGAATTATTGGGTCCTGTGGGCGAAAGATCAGTGGGCTGAAACAACTCTGAATGAGTTTTTTTGGTTCAGACATCAACCTTTAAAATTTCCATCTAATCTCTGAATTGCTTTGGTGGTTTGTGGCTGTGCGTCACTTTAGATGGAGATTGCACATGATGTAAATAGAAAGAAAAAAAACAAACCCCTACAAACAATTTTAGAATCAGAATCAGAACGAGATTTATTGCCAGATAGGTTTTCACTTACAAGGAATTTGCTTTGGTGTGGATGGTGCATACAATAAACAGGCACTATCAGGGACACTTGCTTGACAAGTATGTCAAGCAAGATTGAAATATTACGATAACAAAATCAAATAAAAACTATGTAACTATACAAACAACAAATAATGAATGTAATATTGGTAGAAAACAGTAACTTAGTAAGGACGCTAGCTCAATGTGCCATTGGTATAGCACATATCTCTGCTTTTAAAACTCACTGGCCATAAAAAGCACTGTGGAAATCTCCACCGTTCATCTGAACACCACCCTGTGTCGGCACGTTCTCAGCATTGCAAAATTGTGAGCCGTGAGTGCATCAGAGACATCCTGAAAACCTCCTGTATTTCCTGTTTTTGTTGCACTGCTGCGGAAATTTCAATGAGCCCGACTTCTGAAGAAGTCACACCCTTACCACTAGACTATCCTGCCACCCCCCCCCAAAACCACTCCTGCCCTACGCTGCAAATCACAGTCACGTAACACTAACATTATTGAGAGCAGAAGAAGAAGAAGAAGAAGAAGAAGAAGAAGAAGAAGAAGAACATAAATGAAGAAAGAAAGAAACAGAGGTCGACTATGGAGTGTGAGAGACCGGCGAAGGGGACGAGTCGGGCTCTGGGCCCGGGGGACTGACCTCCATGGACGCCTTCCAGGGGGTAGAAGAAGCAGACGAGGAGGTTCATGAGGACCGCCAGGTTGAAGGAGATGTTGCTCCACAAGGACATGTTCCTGGAGCACCAGTACAGCACCGGCTGAGCTAGAATGGGGAGGGGGAGGAGGAGGTGGGGGGGGTCTTTTAATGACATAATTAAAGAGTACACCACGCTATAATTTCACGTTCCTCATTGGGTTAACCTTGCTCATTGTGGAGAGGTTAGAAGTCTACGGTGCATTGTAGTAGCGTCGCGGAGGGGAATTTGGTATTGGGAAAATGATTGGGATTAAATGATTTGGTCTAGTTTGTTTTGTTCGAAAGCTCTACAGTAAAAACACATTGACAGACCGTTATGGTCCGATTTAAAGAACCAGAGAAATCAGAGGAAATAATTCGAAAAAGAGGAAATTAATGCATGTTGTAGGTAAATGTCAATGCCAGGACATTAACCTCCAAAGTGTCACATTGACTTCAGAGCTGAAAAATCTGTCTTCCACACAACGTATACTGTCGACTTTATTCTCACAGCTCTGTTGGCCTTTCGAGAAAAAGGGGAAACACTTGCAGGGACTTTTTTTGTCTGAGTTTTGCAGAGACAAAACAGAGCTTTGTGTGGGCAGGTATGCGATTAAAAGTGTGAATGTCTGATAATCTATGTGTGTGTGTGTGGGTGTGTGTGTGTGTGTGTGTGTGTGTGTGTGGTTCAATCTCAGATGTGATTCATAAGGAGACAGATGTGAGCGCAAGATACTTCAGAGGTCCTGGAAAGCCCCTCTCACAAACACACGGAGGACATGGAGACAAGACAAACAACACGCATAGACAAAGCAGTCAGGATTCAGATAATACCATTCATGTCCGCGGGGGAGTTCGACACTTGAGCGTGCATACGGGCGACCGCGTGCGTCGGCCGTTACCTTGGAGCTTCTTCTGCCAGTTCATCTCGTTGAAGAGGTCCTCGGCGCGCAGGAAGAAGTCGTTGATCTTGCTGCCCTGCTCATCCCTCTCCGTGGTGTAGTAGATGCGGAGCTTGGACTCCGAGGTCAGGAACTCACAGATGCTCGGCACAGGAAACACTATTTCCTCCATGGTGCGGTCCTGGCGCACGATCTGCGTTACGAAAGTAAAAGCGCCGCGTCATCTCTGCAAAAAGTGTCTCGATAAAATAATTGGCTGCCGCCGCTGCTGGGTCCCGTCTGACTCAAAGAGGCGGTGGTTTTAAATTCTGTTTGGTGGTTCATTCTTAATGTTGCCATGCAGGTGAACGGTTCCCCATGGATGTTATACAACACATTTCACCCATGCGTGTGTTGGATGAGGAATGCGGTGCAAAGCGAGGGCCGTAGCGCTGCTGTCATTTGCTCCAAGGTTTTGTGTGTGTTTACGACGGCGCGCGGTCACCTCTATCTGGGCGGTGTGTTTGGCGTAAAACTCCAAGGCCTCGTCCCCGTCTCCGCTCGACCCTCCCGGTTTCAGCATTATAGACAGCTCCTTTTTATGGCGCGCCAACTGTAGGGTAAGAGACAAGGGATATATGTCCCAACTCAAAACACATCGGTTTAAAACTGCCTCTTCCATCTGATGCCAATTGCTCTGTCCTATCTAATTGTTTTTAATTTATTCTGTATTTTATTGTCGTTTCTTTTTCATTTGTGTATATCTCTGTACGGTGTCCTTGAGTGCCAAGCACCTTTAAATAAAATGTATTATTATTATTATTATTATTATTATTATTATTATTATTATTATTATTATTATATGTCATCGAGTCACACTGGAATTTCATTAGAAAATGAATTCCTTGTCATGGTTATGATTTTTTTCTTTCCATATCAAGCTCTCACCGCAGTGGTTTCAGACATTTTTCACACATCTTTTTCCGAAAACAATATATGCATGCCTACATGTCTGTTTCATTTCCTCATTAGTATATTTGAAGACTGAAACAATATCCATTGAGAAATGTTAGTGGTTTCAGTTATTTGACACGATGATGAGAATGTATTTACTGCACAAAATATTTGGTGGGCCACAGGTCGGTCCCGGGACCCTCTGGGTTACAGGACAGACATTGGGCTCCGCAGAACGCAGCCTGATGTCGGACTGACCTGGTGGGCTAAAATGTAGATGTTGTGTCCAACATTTCTCGGGGAGGCGGCGTCGTGGTCCTCCTCTTCGTCCTCCTCTTCCGAGCCTTCAAACTCCACCTCTCCTTGCAGGTAGGCTTTCTTTATGACCTCCACCTGCGCACACAAATACGCACACACACACACACACACACACACACACACACACACACACGATGATTGTGGCGTATGTGTGCCGAGTGGGATGTGGAGTGTGTGTGGAGTGTGTTCCTCACCAGCTCCTTGGGCCTCATGTTGTACAGGATCCTCTCTGCGTTCTCGCTGTCATGGCGACTCTCCATGATGGCCAGTAACAGCTTGGACGCGTTGTTCTGAGAACAAACAGAACGAAAATTAAAACAAGAAGTTGGATGGTGGTGGTGGTGGTGGTGATGGTGTATGAATGTGTGGGCGGGGGGGGGGGGGGGGTTGGTTGTATCGACAAGGAGAGGAAAACACGGAATACAATTCCGAACACAAAATCTCTTAAAGCCCCTTTTCAGTTTTTTCGGCCAAAGACAACAAAACAGAATCTGCGACGCTCGAGGAAATACACTCTGCAGATATTTGGTTTGGCCGCCTTGCTCAACAGCTAGCCTGGCCGTGATAAATGACTGGTCCAGCACACTCTCTCTCTCCCTCTCTCTCCCTCCTTCCCTCCTTCCCTGTGAGTGTGGCAAGTCTGCCTGCATCTGGATATTACAATGGTAAGCTGTCTCTGTATTTTTAAAAGGAAATTAAAGACTATTAAAGATTTTCTAGCCTACGTTTTTAGGTTCTAATCGTGGGCTTTTACATTAATTTTTATCCCTGGTGTTTATTTTATTGACTTATAGTTATTGAATTTTAACATTTTCTTATTATATTGTTGTAATTTTTTTGCCTTGCAAAATGTGTTTACATTTTGCTGCGTGACTTTGGACTGCATAAATAAAGTTGAGTTGAGTCGTCACGAGCGGAGACACAGATCCCACCAAAACCCAAGCCGAGGTTTCAGACCAGACATCCCAAGCCGAGGTTTCAGACCAGACATCCCAAGCCGAGGCTGGAGCTTGCAGGGACACGCTCGCTGTGCCGCACCTTGAGCTCCAACACCAGGTCCATCCTCTTCTTCCCCAGGGGGTTGATGTCGTTCAGGATCAGCGCTATGATGATGTCGATGCCGTTGGACTCGTGGGTGGCGATGCAGTTCTGGAGAAATTAAAACCTTGCTATTATTGTACACATTGTGATGGGGGGGGGGGGAAGACTTTGTGAAATTAGACACGTGTGACGGATGTGATTACGAGGCTTCGACAAAATTGTATTTGAAGAGCCGTTAATCACAGCTACAATCTCAAAGGGTAAAGAGAAAACACATCTTTCCCATTGGGCTATCGATATTATATATAAAGGCTGCATTACAGTAAAGTGATGAAAAAAAAAAAAGAACATACTCAGTACTTTGCATTTGTCAAGTATTTAATTCGCACAGGAGTATACAAAAATAGGCTTCACAGTGAGATTATTTTATCCAGACTATTTATTCATTTAATTACCAGAAAACACGCCACATCGTGACATATATTGTTATCGAGATATTAAATGACTTAAATGGAAATAGAAGATTTTTTTCCCCATCATTTGAGGAGTATCTCTTCTTTGTCCGTATGTCGTACACACACCTGGTTCTCGTGACAGGGCCCTTGGCAGTATTCGGTCAGGCTCTCCAGCGTCTGGTTGATGAGGGCCACGTTCTTCTCGTTGATGTACAGCCCCAGCAGGCCCAGCCCCCCTGTGGTGCTGCCGCAGATGCAGTCCAGGAACTGCAGCGTCTCGCACACCAGGTTGTAGTTGTTCTTGTTCTTCTGGCTCCTCAGAAAGTTCTAGAAGGAGAACAACGACACACGGGCGGAGAACTTCCATTAGTGACGGCACTTGGGGGAGCGTGAGAGCGTACACCCCGATTAGGAACCTGTGATGAGGACAACATATCGGCTGTTATTTTCAAACAACATCTTGAAACGCAGGTTTTTAGTTTAGCTCTCTCCTTATGACTTAATGTGTGAATTTTCCTTGTTTGGTTCTACCTCTCAAATGCATCTCTGTGATTCTCATCCATACCGCTCTTGTATTGTTCCTGTTGTTGTTTCCCTTGTTAAGCACGGTGACTTGCGGTTTGCTCAAATGTATCTCCGTGACTGAGGGTTACTGTTATTTTGAACTAATTTCTTGTTCCTGTCGTGATGTTTCACTTGTGTTGCCGTTCTGCACTGCGGCCGCCCGCTGCTCCCAGTGCTGCAGCTAATGACGGGTCAAATGCAGAGACCGCATTTCGTTGTATAGTACCTGTGCTACGACAAATACATTATCTAAAACAAAAAAGAAATCTATAATAGCTCTGTAATAAAGTCGGATTGGATTCGATTGATTGATTTGAATATCCCGTCCCCCGTTCAAATGGACAGTGTTTGTGTACAGCCTCGGTCCGGGGCTCCCCGAACCCACCTGGAGGTCCCGGTTGTGGTTCTCGCAGAGCAGCTGCAGGAAGCGCAGTATGGGCTGCATGATGACTATGATGAAGCTCATCTCCCCCTCGTCCTGGTTCTTGTCCCCGGCGCTGGGCTGTCCGTCGGCGGGGGAGAAGTGCTCTTCGGCGTCGGCGTCGCGGCGGTAGGAGTTGAAGGCCTTCTTGGTGGCGGAGGAGGCCTCCAGCAGCTGGTCCCGGGCGTCCTCCGTCACCACCACGGGCGAGTCTTTGGCTGGAGGACGGACACACGGGAGGTTACCGAAGAAGAGACAACGTTTCCGATAAAACGTAACTACGTCACTATTAAATCCAGAAAACGAAAGATGTATTCTCAGACGAACGAACAAACGGCAGACGACGTGTCTGGTTGTGTGAAACACAGAAGGTATTAAAAGAAGAACTAAAGCAACCGATAAATACACAACGCAACTATTACAACCCCGAAAGAAAAATGTATTCTCCGGTCAAAAAAAAAAAAAAAAGCCGACCTTTCTTGCGTACGGGAACGTCTTTGTCCTGCGCCTCGTCGTCCCTCTTCCGGTTCCCCAGGTCGCTGGTGTTGACCGACACCGTGGCTTTGATCTCCAGCTGGGCCAGCTTCATGCGGTCGTAGAAAACCCGGAAGAACTTCTCGGACTTCTTGTCCGCCATCAGGCGGCGGAAGAAGGAGTCCTGCCGGCACAGCGAGGGGTTTGAAAGGGAAAGTGGTCATTTTCAGTTTTGAACTGTCGTGTGAGTGAAATATAAAGCCATGATGACATTATGTGGTCATGGTGAAATATACAATAAAAATGATGTAAATGTAGCCGTTATTGGGTCATTAGGGAAAGGGGACAGGTGGTTACGAGATGAATTACATTTTGTCGACTGCATTACAAGACGGCAAGATTTCACCATTAGCACCCGTCTTATCTAATCGGGACGCGTGATGTGGATTATACAAGAGTTTACAAAGGCGATAACGAAAGAGATATCGTTTCATGAAGGGAGACCTGGATAGGACAGTAGCATGTGAAGACACAATCCAGGCGGGTTATAAACATGTGAATCACATCATAATAATAACAAACAACAATTTGATTGAACGGCGCTGATGTAACCTTTAAAAAGACGCTCCGGCGCTGTCCTTATTAGGAGTTTGGCCAGCGAGCCGCACTACAGTGACCATGGCTGCTGACGAATCAACAGCCTTATCATCTGATTTAGTGAGGCTAGAGCGGGCTGACCTAGCCGCGGAGCGCTGCTGCATTATCACAAGCCATTCCACAAACAATATGCTCACCGTATCGGCCCGGCCTGCGTTACATCATAGGAATATGCAGCACTGTATGCACCCCCCAAAAATAAATAAATTTAAAAAAAAAAGGTGCAGTATTAACCCACCTGAACGAGCGCAGTCTCCACATAATCCCCGACAATGCATTACGTAACGGGAGTGGCAAAAATTGGGCCTTTTTTTTTTTTTTACCATTTCAAACTCTCCGACTACAGTAATTGCCATTATTATGGGAAGGAGGTCAGAAAGGAATTAGAACAGGATCAAACCCGTGGCTGCAATGTATACACTGTGTCCCAATTCCCCACAGGCCTGTTGTTTTGATTATGTAAGAGCCGTTATCTGCGACAGCCTGCGGGCGCAGGCTTCCACACACCGCCGAGCCCGAGGAAACAAAAACAACGCCGAGCATGGCCTACTTAGGCGGGCGGGCGGGCAGGGGAAGGGGAGACGGGCGTGAGGGTGGGAGGTGGGTGAGGCGAAAGGTGGGTGGTGAGGCGGAGGGGGGGGGGGGGGTATATGTAGGCGAAAGACACCCGAAAGCAAGAGAGGGATTTGTGGGGGACTATAGAGAGAGAGAGAGAGAGAGAGAGAGAGAGAGAGAGAGGTATGGAGGAGGAGGAAGAAGAGGAGGAGGGAGTGTGACTGACATGGAGTGGGGATGGGGTGGGGGGGGGGGGCTGGGGGGGGAGCAGGCCAAATAGAGAGCAGCCCCTCTCCGCTGGCCTCTGTATGGCCACTCAGACCCGCCGAAACAATTACATAATTGTGAGCGGCGGTGCCGGCGAGCGGATTCCACAGCCCCTACAGAGCCCCTACAGAGCCCCTCCCCCGGCCGTCCACCACTAGGCAACAGCCCCGCCGCACGTACACACACTCACACACTGCCCACAGCCAGGGATGAAGAGATAGGTGCAGGGGAGGGAGGGAGGGAGGGGGCGGTGGGGGGGGGGGGAGAGAGCAGGCAGGCAAGGCCGTCTTGCAATAAATAACTGAATGACGGGGTGGGCAGTGCAGGCAGGGAGAGGGGGGGGGGGGCACATGCACAGATTACACTGAGCCAAGCAAACACACATGCACACGCACGCATGCATGCTTTCCTCCCTCCCTGCCTCCCTCCTTCCCACCCCCCTGAAATGCTTACATAAGAGCCCTCCCAGGCTCAGAGACACATACTAGTACAGTATGTATGCACACCGCGTCCTCTAAGACGCGCGCACACCAGATATATACATGAACGAAAAGCAGGTGAGCTGTCCAAAGCGTGGGCAGGCGCATACGCACGTACACACACACAAGTACACACACACACACACACACACACAAACACACACACTTGATTGACAACTCAGTTCTTTTCTTATGTAATCACATGTTCATGTCCTGCTCTCAGGGGGGGGGGGGGGGGGGGGGGGGGGGGGGGGGGGGGGGGGGGGTGGAGAGGGGGGGGGGAGGCGCTGCGACTCCCTCCCTATCCGCCGAGGAAACGCTGCAGGACTACGTGCAGACAGCGGCAGCATGTGGAGGCGATCACCGGGATTTTCTTCTGTTGCACTTTGCTGCAGTTAAGACGTTGACACGTAGCTCACGTGAGGGGGGGGGGGGGGTTGGCCGCCGGCCGGGTTTCTACCGGGTTCTGGAGAGTTTCCCGGTTCTGTTTTTTATGGGTTCACGCAGTTCACGCAGACCAGTAAAAGTAAAAGAACTACGAAATTTCCTGTTTTCCCATTAACACACACACACACACACACACGCACGCAACTGTATGTATTTAAATACGAGTCCGTTCGCGCTCCGTCGCAGAAGTCCGTGCGGCCGTATCAAGACGCCATCTGTGTTTTGATGGCACTTCTAAATCAAGGACATGGGTGACATGATGGAGACTCGATGTTACGGATGAAGTAACACATGGTGGCCAATTGTAGAACGGAGCGGCCGTGAGAAGCGAGCGAAAGACACACACACACACACACACACACACAGGGAGAGAGAGAGAGGGAGAGAGGGCGAGAGAGAGAGGGGGCACCTCAGGGCCCTCCTGGAGTGTTGGGTAAACACCATGCCTGTCTGTAACCATGGAGACACGCTGACTGGAATGAGAGTGAGAGGAGTTGGGTGAGGGTGGGGGGGGCGGACGCCGGCTCTGAAAAACAAGGTCATAGCGCTCTCCCTTCTCCCCTTCCGTTCCACTACTTGGCATCAACAAAGGGATGTTATATAACAGCTATTTATACTTCCTCTCCCCCCCCCCCCCCCCCCCCCCCGCTCCCCGTCTCCCCTCCTTCTCTCCCTCCCTGCCCCTCACACTCGCTCTCCCACGTCAGGCAACACCGCATGCAAACCGAATGGAAAACGCGGCCCTCTCGTTATGTTTTCTTGTTTGCGATCCGCTTCGTCTGTTGTTGTTGTTGTTGTTGTTGTTGTTGTTGTGGCGGCGGCCCAGGGGTTTTGGCCTCTCACAAAGGTCAGGGGTCGCCATGTTGCGGTGCGGACTGCAGGAGTTTAGGAGCAAGGCCCGAAGGAAACCAAGAATGTGACAGCCACCAGAATGTGTGTGTATGTGTGTGTGTGTGTGTGTGTGTGTGTGTGTGTGTGTGTGTGTGTCTGCTTGCGTGGGTGGGAATTTGTGTGCGCATGTGTGTGTGCATGCGTGTATGTGTGTGCGTGTGTGTGTGTGTGTGCATGCGTGTATGTGTGTGCATGTGTGTGTGTGTGTGTGTGTGTGTGTGTGTGCATGCGTGGGTGTGTGCACGAATGAGAGCGCTGAATAACTGGATAATGGAAAGTTCCTTAGACACACTGCACCTCGCCAGCAGCGAGCGAGAGAGCGAGAGAGAGAGAGAGAGAGAGAGAGAGCGAGCGAACGTGCGTGCGTACGTGAGCAAGCGACTGAGTGACTTGTTCAGTCTGGTTTATTTCTGGGCTCCATGTAGGTCGTGCGTACAAAAAAAAAAAAAAAAAACCCTGAACTATGTTACATGAGAACAGCCAACAATCCTGAACAGGTTGCCAGCCCTGCGAGGAAATAATGAACGCGTTCTTTATTTATTTATATTTGTTGTCCTCACAGTACACAGTTACAGCAGAACTAAGGCATATACCGGTATTATGCCTTGAGGTGTATATTACAGAAGTGAAATATACGAGTGTCTCAAAATAAAAGTTGCCAACGAAGCTGGGGTTTTTCTAGCTCGAGGAAATACCCGCCGCACTTCTTCACAAGGAATCGCTGAAGCCTCGCGTGACGATATCCGAGTTACACTGCGCTACGCCGCCTGTGCACGTTTTTTTTTGTGCGTCAAAAGTTTCTTTTGACGCAGAAAAAAACCAGCGACCAGGGGAGCTCCAGTTTCCCTTCCAACTCAGCCCGGCCGTCCCTCCCTCCCCCCCCCCCCCCCCCCCCCCACCACCCCCGTCCCACCGCCATCGCTCCCCACTGCCCCAGTTTCCGGAGGCCCAGCATGACCCATTTTGGGCCGGCGACAGAACTCGGGGGGGAGGGGGGGGGGGGAGAGAGAGGCAGAGAGAGAGAGAGAGAGGCAGAGAGAGAGAGAGAGAGAGAGAGAGACAGAGAGAGAGAGACAGAGGGCAGAGAGAGAGAGGCAGAGAGAGAGAGAGAGAGAGAGAGAGACAGAGACAGAGACAGAGATAGAGAGAGCGAGCGAAAGTGAGAGAGAGGCAGAGAGAGAGACAGAGAGCGAGAGCGAGAGAGACAGGAATGTTGTGAAGCCTGAGACATTCCTCATTGTTCATTCACACAGGGTTTATGTAACAGGCTTGGTCATGTGACGTGGCTGTGCAGTGGCTGCAAAGGGGGGGTGGAGGCGGGGGGGGGGGGTGGGGGGGTACAGGCGGGCGGCCGTGGGAAGCCGGCGCTGAGCATTATCTCCGCTACAGAGGCTCCCCTCCGCTCTGATCCCATTATGCAAGCGGCCTGCTTACGCAACGCCGTACACACACTGGGTGGGGGAGAGAGAGGGACAGACAGACAGACAGACGGCATGACATGCGGTGAGACCAAAAAGACTCACCGCAAATGGAGATTTTAAAAAAAGAAAAAGAGACGAAATGCAATTTCGAGTCACGCAGGTTCAGGTAGGACAGGCGGGGAATTCAATATGCCCTCACGCTGGCCGAAGCAGGAATATTATTATGTCATTCGTGACGAGACATTCTTCAGATCCCAGTAGTGGGCTGACATGGTGCTTGTTGCATGCATGCATGCAGCCCAGCCAATAGTCTGGACCACAGTTTTGGTCCCTAGACTGAGTCATGGGCAGGGAGGACACATGTATATGGGCTAATGTGGCGGCACATTAACCCATATACTGCAGGGCCTCGAGGTCGCCCTCCTTCCACCCAGGAGCCAGGATGTGTGCTGGCTGCTGCAGCAGCTTCTGCTCTGACGCTAGAGGTAGCCTCTGAGGAGAGACTCTTACAAAGTGCTCCTTTTTGCCCGGCCCGCTGCATGACTGTTAAGGGATGGGTCGGTGGTCAAAAATGGCAAGAAACCCCCCCCCCCCCCCCCCCCCCCCCCCCCCGACGTCAAATGCAAAATCCCAAGTACATCAAGGAATAACATTCGTCTCCCGTCGACCTTATGAACAACACCGAGGTGGAAATGGCTGAGTGGGGGAGTTTGACTGACCTGTATCGTAGTGTTTCCTCCTTCCAGGAGCGCAATAGCCAATAGGATGCTTTCCTGGAAGACCCGGTCGCTGGTGGTGTTCATGATTAAGTCGATGACGAGATCGGAGGCTCCCTCTTTGTCCAGGTGACACTGCACCTCGGCCAGGCTCATCTCCCCACGGTTCAGGGCCCCGGGGCCCCCTAAGCCTGAGACAGACGGGGATGGT
>JAOPHQ010001162.1:155000-200963 GCA_030340625.1 Merluccius polli
TGTCTCTTCGGCCCCCACTCCGGTGGAAGTTGCCATAGTAACGGTTCACCAGAATCTGCCTCAGTGCCTCGCCCTATGAGGGTGAAAGGAAATTAAAGCTTTTAATGCCGTGATGTAACAAGACACACACACACAAAAAACAAGACCAACCAAAGATGTATTGTAGTTTCTCCCTTCATAGAAATATCGATTTCACATTCTGACGAGACTGAACTGGATAAAAAGACGCCGTACGTCCCTCCAACCAGCAAGGCTAACACCGTATGCACGACGCATGCGTGCTTTATAATCATGCGTTGTGCATATTGCGTTAGCCTATACCAAAAGCACATCACCGATACTTCTATAACATTCACGTATGACGAGATTACAAAACTGCTCCTTTGAGAACCGTCCTACTGCAGACAGGCTTGCTTATGCACAACATCTAGTAGACATCCGCCACCACCATCCAAATGTGTGCGTTTTTCTGTGGGTTCTCGCCAGCAGCTGTGGTGCGGGCGCAGCAGCGAGGAAAGGTGCTGGTGTTCAGACAGACCAGACTGACCTGGGGGCCAACCCAACCCACGCCATGACTCATCCCAGTGACGACGAACCCGGTAGCACGACTTAGCGGTTGTTATGGCAACGATGGCCCACAGCTACCTGATAGACCATCCATGGGGAAAAGTGAAGGAGGTAGAAGGAGGGGTTGTGTTTGTGTGTGTGCGTGTGTGTGTGTGTGGCTCTCATAATCGTCCGCGACAGCTGAACTTTAATGGATGCGCGAGGTGCTACATAGGCGCCACTATAGATAGACGTTTACAATGGGATCTTCCCGGGAGATATGGGCAACGTTTAGCGCACTCTTTATTGGCAAGAACATCAGAGTGCCGAGTGCATTCACAGGAAATGAAAGAAATAAGGATGCTTAGATAACGACGACTTGACTCAACGCTGATGTGACTATAAGACATCTTTTAATACCAGGGATTCAACCAATCACACTCAATACAAAATCTAATTCCTAAGAATAATCAATGAGTGAATCTAAGTCCATGATGTTTGCGTGTGTATACCACTGTGTGTCTGAAATGCACATTAAACTGCGACCATGTTTTATCATATATTGTCACTGATTAATAACTGATGAATCCAAAAAGAGATATAGATAATAGTGGATAACAACGGTTGTCGGTCTCCAGTTTAAATGGGTTCTATCCGCTTGCAGACGAACATCTGTCCACTGTAAAATGTGTGCAAAATGTCACGCTTTCCTTCGCATGCGGGATGTGTTGCCCTTGAATATGCTGTGTTGATGCACATCAATATTAATATTACATTCTCACATTTGAACCGACAACCGCATACAGTGTTAAGTTATCCATGGCTCTATATATATATCCAAGGAGTACGGTGCCCAGCAATAATAAAGAAAACAAAAGCAAATGGCAGATCATTGAATGTTGCACCTCATCAAACCCGGGTTCCCATACACCCGGGCGGAGGAGGACTTTTTATGTGTATATGTATGCATGCGTCTATGTACGCATGCATGCATGTATGCATGTACGCATGTACGCATGCATGTACCTATGTATGCATGTATGTATCTATGCATGTGTATATATCTTTTTAACTTATTTGGTATGAAGTTTGCTTTAAAACGTATGTAAAGTGTCTGTGTCTTGAAAAGCCCTTAAAATAAAATGTATCATTATTACCGTTATTATTAACTTCAAGTGACCGTATCGTATGCAGTGTTTTCGCAGCGCGGCGACTCTGAGCTGGCGGGTGCGCCGTGTCCCCTAAGGTACCTACCCTCTTCTGGTCTTCCAGAATCTTCTCAGGCTGGTTGTGATCCAGCTCCTGGGGAGGTGCAGTGGGGTGGTGGATGTTGGTGGCGGCGGTGGTGGGGAAGGGGGGTGAATCAGTAGTACAGCAAAACACAAACACACACACAGGGTTAGTGTTGATCATGCGATAGAAAGCGAACCAGGCTGTTGAGAGTGGGGTGAGTGACAGACAAACTACAATCTACTGTTGTGTGAGTGAGCATGCAAGGAGGCCGTGGGCTGGCGGTGGTTGTTTGGGAGGAGCCGTGCTCATGATTCGTAGTACGGAGGAGTTTTTTTTTTTTTTTTTAAGTGGACCCATGGCTCGGGAGGAACGGCGTCGGTATGGTGTTGATTATCGTGATCCGAGTGAAGTCGCCGCTTTGTCGATTTGGAGAGCGCGTTAGTTTGTGTTCTCTGCAGCGATTTGTTTCGTTGGCAAAGCGTTGCGGTGTGTTTGTGCGCACGTTGTTGTGAAACAGGCCTCCTCGTTTTTCACTCGTTTTCCTTTGCTAATTGGATTTTCTTCATGGCGCCCTCCCACGGCTATAAATATGAGACGCCATTGTAGCGGCGAAGCTAAATACGGTCGATGTAATACCAAAAAAAAAAAGGGTTTGCTGAAAGGCAACTGCGAACAAATTATGACAAACAGGCAAGCGGGGGGAGGGGGGGGGGGGGGGGGCAAGAGAGTAGAGCTATAGGGCTGCATAATCATGAACAAAAAAGGTACCAAGGGAACCAGACCACTAAACCAGTGTATTAGAGCTGCTTGCCGTGCCCATCTGTCACCAAAACACACAAGTGACGGAGAGATAAGAGCCAGCACATGAAAAAAAGCGGGCGGGAACGTCGGCGAGTAAACACACGCCGAAAAACAACACGCTCTCATCGCCAACTGAACCAGGACCCATCAGATCAAGGTCGGAGGTACGGTGAGGTGTGTGTGTGTGTGTGTATATGCGAGTGTGTGCTTGCGTGTGTGTGTGTTGTGTGTGGGTGGGTGGGTGGGGTTTACAGAGGTTTACAGAGTTCAAAGCTGTGGAGAGGACAACAACATTAACGCGCTGTGCCACGCTGTGTGTACTCCGTGCCAAAACACATCGTCTTAGCCGAGGTTTATCCACCTTGGCAGGCGCAGGGAGACCGCCGCGCGCGCGTCTCTCTCTCTCTCTCTCTCTCCCTCCGTCCGGCCACAGCGCGAGTAGAGAGCGTGAAGTCGGCTCTTTACGGGCTCCACAATACAAGCCGGTAGGTGCGGGCAGCGGAGCAGGCGCTCGCGGCTAAGGTCAGGTAAGGGTAATGAAAGGTCAGGCGTGAACGGAAGGTAAGGAAAGGTCGATGAGGTACGGTCACGGTAGCCAGCTATGACCTCATCGACCTCAACACACACACACACACGCGCACGCACGCACACACGCACACAGCTGGAATTTCCCAGCGGCAAACCCCTGATCAAGTCAAAAAATGTCCTCAAGTGAACGTACGCACGTCCTTTGTTTCGGTCCTTTTTTTCGGGCATGTGTTTGTGTTTTCCCTGGCGTTGCCTGAGTCAGGTTTAAATCACTGCAAGCATTTCACAGCCACCAGCAGTTAACACCGCGCTGCCTGCTGTGCGCAGCGCATCCTCCTCCTCCAGCAAACACAAAAGGAGTCGATATTAAAACAATGTGCTCGGTAGTATTCGGTTGCATCACCGATCCACCATTTCAAACGAAAAAAACAACAACCCCCAAAACGAACGGCTACTTTGTCGTGAACAGCAGAGAGCAACATCACTCAATGTGTTATTCGGTAGCGTAGGAGAGTAGGAGATGACACCCTCCGGTACGGGCTTGTCTGTTCTGAAGCAGAACCAGGCTGTTGTCCAACACGACGGGGTCAGCGAGTTGTCAAGAGGGTGGCAGAGCGGAGACGTGACTCGCTCAGCCCTGACTGAGGCTGCTCAAATCACTGTTGGGGGGGGGGGGGGGGGGGGGGGGGGGGGGAGGGTCTTAAAAAGGTTTCATGGAGGCAACACGTCTGGCTCTTGCGCAATTCGGACAGCAAAGCTAAAGAGAAGGAATTTTCTTACCGAATCGATGACATCGACATTTACCCTTTAGGGTACAAAGAAACGAGGGTAAGATTTACAATCGGGGGGGGGGGGGAATGTATTGCCGCTCCGAATGTTTATTCTCTTAAAACCTCGACAGAAATATGTACTCGGCGAACAGCTGCTCGGGCAGAATTACTCATAGCTTGCTTCCCAGTCAAAGGTCACCGGTCGACTCAGGTGCCGCTACGTGATATACACAAACATCCTCAACTTGTCGACGACTCTCTCTACGATCCCGTTCTCATAGGTCAGCAGAGGAAGTGACACAGTGCAAGTTCGCGCACAGTAGGTGTCTGGGTGTAAAGAGAGGGTGTGAATGGAAGAGGAAGCAAAAAAAAGGTGTTAGAAAGTTATGACATCGTAAATGAAATATGGTCACGAACAAAAAAAACCCCACTTGTGACAGCTAAATGGGTGGTGGTTGGAAAGAGATGTGTGATGGGGGGGGGGGGGGGGGGTGGTGGTGGTGGTGGTGAGCCAGACAAACCGTCTTTCATCCTCTCCGCCCGGAGCGGGGAGTGATACGGGTAAAGAGGCACGTAGAGAAGCGGCCGCGCGGCGGGTCTACACGCGGAGCGCTGCCGTCTCGCTGCTTCCACACAGCCCTGACATCACCGTCCGTCTCCTCTACGCACGCACACACACACACACACACACACACACACACACACGAAGAACACCAGACCACACGCACACTTACACATAAGTACACACGCACACACACACACACGCACACACACACACGCAGAACACCACACGCACACACACACACACATACGTACACGCAGAACACCACACACACACACGCGCGCGTGCGCGCACACACACACGCACACACACGATCTCTCCGGGTAAACAGCTCCTCTACACTTTTATTGGCAATTACTGCTGAAGGTCACACATCGATGGAGGGGCTTAGTTCCAGGAAAAAAAAACCTTCTGGCTCTTATGTAACGTCAGCCCGGCATTGGCAGGGCTCCAGGAATCGTGCCGCTCACAGGCACAAGAAAAACTAGGACACAGCCTGGCCGCCTACCACAGCATCTCACATTCATAAACACACACATACACACACACACACGCGCACGCACGCACACACACACACACGGACGGACATGCGCGCACACCCACCTCTTAACCCGAGCGGCGGCCGCACATTGTCACAGTGACCCCTATTGGCGCCGGACGGAAATGCACGCGGCGTAAAGAAACACCCTTCGGCGGAAAAGTGTGAATACTTTGGACCACCCGGCAGTGACACTACCGTCGTCGTCACGCCGGTCTTCCTGCCTGCTGGTGGCGTATGTGTGGGTCCGTGCGCGCGTGTGTGTGTGTGTGTGTGTGTAGGTGAGGTGTACCTAAACAAACCATTATACATTCAGATTTTAGCAGTTGATCACCACAACACACAGATGCTACAGATCCTAACGATACTACACAACCACAGTTTTTTTCACAACTACTTCTAGCATGGCACAGATATGACCGGCGGGAGGCAGAGAGAGAGAGAGGCGGAGAGGCAGAGAGAGAGGGAGCGAGAGAGAGAGAGAGAGAAAGGCAGAGAGAGAGAAAGAGAGGCAGAGAGAGAGAAAGAGAGGCAGAGGCAGAGAGAGAGGCAGAGAGAGAGGCAGACAGAGAGAGAAAGAGAGGCAGAGAGAGAGTAGCATGGGCATGGTATAAAGTAAGACAACCTTAGGCACATCCATCTCATCATCAAAGGCCCTGAGCTGAAAGAGAGCAGAGGGGTGAGGGAGTTAGGCAGCAGACAGGAGAGGGCGTCAGCAGAGGACAACATCACAGCATAACGAGTCACAGCAAAGTGAGTGACGGCTGGCCCTAATAAGCATTTAACCATCTGTAGAGCTACACTGAGCAACGGCCCAGTGTAGTTTTACACTGCCGCAACACGATCTGGTGTGTGTGTGTGTGTGTGTGTGTGTGTGTGTGTATGTATATGCATTGTTTTGATCATTGTCTAAGGGAATCCTGTCAGGGTAGACAGCAGGGTAGACACCATATATCATTGTCCAACACATGGCTGTGTGTGTGTGTGTGTGTGTGTGCATGATGAATTAAATACTTCCCTCCATGATAGAGATGTAAAAACAGCATGTGTCTAAACTTAAGTAGCGCTCTGCAGCATATTATTACTATTAATATTATTATTATTATTAATATCTAGCCCTCTGTGGATAAATTAAAAAACCCAGTGGAGTGGTGGAGCTTTACCAACGCTGCCCCCTACCTTCTCGCCGTAGCCACGACCCTTAGTCATCATCTCCCGGAGGGTCTGGAGGACCTTGATGCACAGCCTCTCCTCGTTCTCCTCCAGCAGCTGCTTGGTGTGCTTGATCAGCCTGCCAGGGAGACATCAACGCCTTTTTTTTAACGCGCATTACCATCCATTACCATCCATTACCATTTATTACCATTCGTTATCATTCACAGACAGGGACGTGCGATGAGATTCGTAGACGGCGAACGGCAAAAAAATAATAAAAAACCCCTGTGGTGTACGTGCGCACGCTCACTTGCATATGAAGCCGCCGCTCTCGCACTTCCTGCGCGAGTCCGTGTTCTCCGGGAAGAGCAGCTCGGGCCGGTGCAGGACGTCCACCAGCACCGACAGCTCGGCCTGCACCAGCGGACGCAGCCGGTCCTCCAGAGCCGACACGATGTCCTGGGGGACGCGCGCGCGCATGCACACGCATACATACACGCCCAATCAATATGCATTGAACACACTTTCAGATGCATTGGGGTTGGTCGATCCTCATGACCCAAAGAAGTCCTACATTTGCACATTTTTGTTATTTAGCAGACGCTTTTAACTAACGTGATTTAAATTCAAATTTGAATTGTGAGGTACAAGGTACAACCACCTGAGACATGTCCACAGGTAAACCCCACACATACACACGCGCGCGCACACACACACACACACACCTGCAGCCTCTCGATGATGTTCCTGTAGTCCCGTGAGGCGGTCACCACGGAGTCTCGCCGCGCGGCGTTGCGTGCAGACAGCCTCCAGCTCATGGCCGTCTTCTGGACGATGTTGTTGGACTTCACAAACAGGTTGTTCACCTGGTTGTCCAGGTCGACGGGAATGGCTATGGCTCTGCCTTTGGCTGTCAGGACAAACACGCGCACTCAACCTCATGGTTTCTATGAGCAACTGCATGGTTCCGCAGTTCACTTTCTGAGTGCTCATAACAATATTAACGAGGAACTGCAACAAGAGGAACACCGTATTGACTTAACTGTATTTATTACATGGCTTTGGTGAATACTCGATTCTAATCAATTCAAGTCAACTACTGCATTCTACGGTCTGTTATTTCAGACTATTTCTTTTCGCATTAGCAATAAAATCATATATATATATTTTTTTAAATTTGATTTTTATTTATTTATTTTTTAAATATTTTTTTATATATCGTTATATTTTGTGTCAAATGATTTCTTTAGTAAGTAGCCGTGCAATAAGTGGGATTCTCGTCAGGGTCCTGCATAACCCTGAAGGGGTCTATTTGGCAATAATGAGCGGCTCGCTGTACATTATCCCTTACTTAACACCAGCTCAGTGTAGGATGTGAGTGTTGAGTTTATCCCTTACTCAACACCAGCTCAGTGTAGGATGTGAGTGTTGAGTTTATCCCTTACTCAACACCAGCTCACTGTAGGATGTGAGTGTTGAGTTTATCCCTTACTCAACACCAGCTCAGTGTAGGATGTGAGTGTTGAGTTTATCCCTTACTCAACACCAGCTCACTGTAGGATGTGAGTGTTGAGTTTATCCCTTACTCAACACCAGCTCAGTGTAGGATGTGAGTGTTGAGTTGACGAAGGCGTGTCTTAGGAGTATCTTACCGACGTCGGAGAGCACCTTGATGCAGCTCTCCACAGAGCCCTTCTGGACGGGGGTCAGCCAGGCGCAGTGGTACACCCTGAACACCGCCTGTAGCAGCTGCACAAACACCGGCTGCCGGGTCTGATGGGGACGGAAAGAAAAAAGGGTAACACACACACACACACACACACACACACACACACACACACACACACACACACACACACACACACACACACACACACACACACACACACACACACACACACACACACACACACACACACACACAATGACATCATTATGCACATATTACCTGCACATTACACACACACACACATACGTGCACACATTCATAAACACACTCACACAAAGTCACACACAAAGTCACAGTCTCACACACACACACACACACACAAAGTCACAGTCTCACACACACACACACACACACACACAGTCACAGTCTCTCACACACACACAGTCACAGTCTCTCACACACACACACACAGTCACAGTCTCACACACACACACACAAAGTCACAGTCTCACACACACACAGTCTCATACAAACAGTCTCTCTCACACACACACACACACACACACACACACACACACACACACACACACACACACACACACACACACACACACACACACACACACACACACACACACACACACACACACACACACACACACACACACACACAGAGCTAGGGAGGGAGCCAAGGTGCAGCATAGTGATTTAGAGACGTGTGTTGTGTTCCCCTGAACAGAATGAATCCCCAGGCATCCATTGACACTGATCACCAGCCTGGCCCTGTGTGAGGCAATCCACACCTACTTAAGAGATGCCTTCCATCACCATATATATATATAAAAATAGTAGAAGACTCAACAACACCCGGCTATGTGCAGACCAGACTCAAGTTCACTTGTAAATTATACCTGGATCATTTTCCCCAACAGAGAGGCCTGCAGTGGAGGATACAGGCTGTAAACAAATACTCTATACTGAACAGTGCCAGATATACAGATATATTGCCTATCTTTACCATGAAATGCATATTTTATACAAGGCATCTTGCTCACGTTTGCACTGAAAGACGATAAGCCGCCAAAAATGTTTCGTATGACATTTGCACAGAACGGACATCATATTGTGTTAAGCGTATTCACTTTTAAATGAAAAGTGTTTTCAATCTGAAACCTACAGGAAAGGATTGGAATCTGCTGTGACCAACGGGCCTTTATTTCTCGACACAGCGCGAGGCTAAAGCATTTGGAATAATGGTCCGTGACATTTAACAGACTCTGCCGGGCTGTTAATAAACACAAATCAAACGATAAGCAGCACATTCGAGAAATGTATGTTTCCTGCCCCCCCCCCCCCCCCCCCCGAATTTCTCCAAAGCCGCCTGTGTTGATCGGAAACACACTTCTCGGAAGCAAGAATATTTTTAGAAGCACTCGACACTAAAAATAACCCGCACGAAGGATTTGGTTCTGACGAAATATATACACGCACACACACACACACACCTAAATATACACTTTTAGGGCTCTTAGTCCGTTATTAGAGCCGTTACATAAGATTATAACGCAGATTCTCAGGTGTCCCCTCGTCTGTATCCATGCGTGCCAACATGCCGCTGGCCACCTATGGTCTCGCATGCTCCAAGCCGGACGTAAAGCGGTAACATCAGACGGCGTTGGCCCCCGCCAACGCCGTCTGATGTGGGGATAGGGGCGACCCTTAACCATCTACCATCTGCCTGAACTCATCCATTACCCATGAGACAAGACACGCCACCCGCTGTCCACCTACATCCCCCTCGTAAAAAACATACACAAACTGAGCGTATATACGACAGCATGAACGAATCGCAAGACACTCTCCTTATCTACTCATCACATGTGCATTGCTTCGAAAATGTAATTTCGTTGACGGCAACAAAAAAAACAACCTCTGGAGTGGACACGGTTGTTTGTTGGTGTGGGCCGATGTTGTTAACTACAGTGCCTTCAGTTTTTTGTTTCATGTGGTCATCTGTTGCCCTGGCAGCAGGTAGGTTGGGGTTAGGGTTAGTTTACCTGCAGGCTGGTACTCTGGTCGGAGAAAGGCGAGCTGAAGAAGGTCGTGACGATGCTCATGACCGTCTCCGTCACGTAGCGTTCAAGAACCGTGTCGGCGTGCTTGCGGTCACTCGTATTGTTACACACCTGGCCCAAAGACAAAAGAGCAGAAGAGTCGATTTCAGCGCGTCGTCTCGGGTCATTTTGGGCAACGTGCTTTCCTTCCAGACGTCTCTGGCTGCGGTGGCCCTTACTCTGCATATGTCCACCAGGAAGTTCTCAAACAGCTTCCACATGTGGTTGGAGGTGTAGATCTCCTTCATCTCCACCTCGGTGTCCACGTAGCAGTGGTTCAGGAAGTTGATGTAGGCGATCTTCACCTGGAAGACAGAGGAGGTTTACACTCATCTGTTCTTCTCCGAGTCTAGACTAGATTTAGGAGAGGCTTAAAATACATTTGTATCCATGTGTATACATGAATTCAATGACAGTACTATTCCATAATAATCAACCGTATATGATTCATAACAATCATGTATTCACAGTCTCAAATGACAACAGTAATCTGAAACGATACACTGCGGCTACACATATACTCATATACAAACAAAACATCAGTTAACATGTTAACAACCGTCACATGATCATCACCGGAGGCCCATTACAAAACAACATTCACGTTAGGCTTGGCCGATACAGAAAGATGTATCATCACGATAATTATGGGGAATTTAACACAATATGCATATGAATTAAAAAATACCATTCTTAACAGTCTGAGTCATTAGTGACTGAGTCACTGTCATTACACATTGAAGTATATGGACATTTAAAGCATGGCATCAGACTAAAACTAGTTTTCCGTTCTCACAATGTGACGTTTCAAACGTCACATTTGATCATTTTAAGGGCATATCTTCTCATCCTAACTCATTTATACTATAAAACTGGGTATCACAATAACTCACAATTATAATTGTATCACAATTATCTTTATGTCATGATGATACGAGACCATTCAAAAACGACAAACGCCGAAATTGAATTACTTCCCCCCGGCCCTAATTCACGTGGAAACAACCCAGCGTCTCCGTGACCCTCTCACCTCGGGGATGCAGTCCTCGTGGGTGACCACGCGCACGATGTCGTCCAGCGGCAGCAGGGAGTTGCACTTGATCTCCGTGTAGACGTTCTTGCCCTCGGTGCACACGGCCAGCAGCTCCACCAGGTGGATGTGGTACATGAGGGGGCTGTTCTCGTCCATGCGGTCGCGCTCCGAGCGCATCATCTGCACCAGCGTCTGGAAGGAGGCGCGGTCGTTGTAGAAGACCAGCACGTCCTCGCCCGCGTTCACCAGCTGGAGTAGGTAGGACGCGACTTATTTACGACTCGGTCGTTTCAGCACAGCGGTTCGTAAATCTGAATACCAGTAGTGGTATTTCGCTAAATCTTTCCAATAAGAGTATATATCACTTTAACTTTAAAGGGGTACTTGGCTTAAAAATGTCTTAAAGGGCCCCTATTTTACCTCCAGGTGCGATTATGTGCACCGGGACATCAATTTTACTGGCAGATAAAAACAATGTGTGTGGAAGCAGATGCACAAAAGTTAAAGTTAGGGTCGCAAACATTTTTTCAGAGGTAGAAATGGGATCACGGGCCAAAAAAGGTTGGGAAGCACAGGTGTAGAGAAGCAGCGTTCACATTTAAGATGAGATGAGATGGATGGAACAGAGAGAAAGGGGGGGGAGGGGGCGGAGATGGGGAGTGGGTGCGGTGACCTCGGCCATGACGATGTCCTGGCACTTCTTGATGAACTTGTTCTCCGCCTTGACGATGGTCTGCAGGAACTTGAGGTACTGCACGTTGCGGCCGTGCGTCTCGATGCAGTGCACAAAGTGCTGCACCACGCGCTCGTTGATCTCGCTGCACAGCTGGAAGTTGTTCATGAAGATGTGCTGCATGGTGATGGCTTCCAATATCTGGAGCACGGAGGGAGAAACAGCCATGGTTGTTTGTTGTTTACCATGTACTAGTCAGATGCTTTTAGTGGATCAAAATGAGATAGAATAACACTTTATTGATACCCAGGTGGGGAAATTTGGGTGTTTACAGCAGCTGAAAGACAGGCGAAAATTGAGAGAACGGAGGAAAAAAAGAAAAAAAAAAAGGTATTCAGGAACATGGCAGGTAGGAGTTATGCTACATCTTGCCTACAGGTAAGCTGTGTGGACATTGGGGGGGGGGGTTGTACACTCAAGCCACTCAAGCGTATAAGACTATGCGCCTCCTCACCCCCGGGTTGAGGAAGAGGTTGATGTGCTTGTGAAGCAGGGCTTGGTTCTGCTGGTTCCCCGCACAGAAGTTCTGCAGGAACTGATGGGCGAGCCTCATGATGTCCTGCATGCGTAGATCCTCCCCCTGGAGTCAAAGAGAAAGTGCAACAAGATGAAATATCCCTCCTCCCCCAAACACACACACACACACACACACACACACACACACACACACAAACACACATGCATCAGCTTCCAGTCTCCCAGTACAGGGGAACAGAATCTCCAACCTTTTCATAAGGGATCTGCAGGAGCTCCAGGACCACAGAGTGAGCCCCCATGTTCCTCAGGAGCCTCTGCTGCTGCTTCTTGCTCTTCCTGCCCGACAGACCCTCCTGCACACACAGCCTGCTGAGACGCAGCAGGATCTACACACACACACACACACACGCACACGCATACACACACACACACACACACACAGTCCACATCACTTTAACAATAGCAGAGCAGAGGTGGGTTTTTATATGAATGTATATTTATGTAATTTAATGTATATTAATGCTTTATTATTTAAATGTTTATTATGTAATGGGTTATGTATAGTATGTCAGGTGTGGGATCCTTTAAATAAACAAGTAAACATCAAATTGTCTGTGTGATGTCATATCCTCACTGGCGTTTACCTCTTTCACCACTCTGTAGTTGTAGCTGCTTGTGGTTTCTGGTTTCTTTGGTTTGTCTGAACCGCCTGACTCCCCCTGCAACACCACCACCACCACAACTGCTTTAATAATACAAACCAATCGCTGTGCTCGACAACAAAGCCACAATAGACGCTTTTCACAGTCATCAAGCGCAGGGTGAAGTAACTTCCTGTTCCTGTCATTTTAACGTTAGGTCGGTTTTATTTATGTCCGTCTCAGCACCAGCGTGGTCAATGTATATTTACTTGACTTGCAACTTACTTGAGTTGTTTATACTGGTGCACTGCCATGCCTAAATCGACCGGACCCATAATTAATGTTATGAGCTACACCTGTATTTTTCCTACTGTGAAAAGGGCTCATTGAACACTGCGGAAATAGTTTAATTACCTTAGTGTATGCTTATCACGAATCCCATTTTAGCCATTGGTGACGATCGATAGAACGATACATGACACTTTTATTACTGGACCAAAGCTAAACCAGGTCACGGGAGCTCAGCGCCCGCCACCGTACCTTCTTGTGGTCGGACTCGCCGGAGAGCAGGTCGGCGGCGTCCAGCCCCTCGTCGGGACCCTGCCGCTTGTACACCCATAGCTCAGACTTCTCCACGATGGAGCGCAGCTGGTCCAGGTCGGACTTGATCTGCTTGTAGTTCTCCACGTCCTGGCTGGTGACCAGCAGCTGCACCTGGGGGGGGGAAGAGGAGGGGAACCGGGGATGAGGGTCCATGCCACCCATGTTGTTACGTCATCACAAAGGCTGCTAAGCTTGTGTCTAGGGCCGGTAAGTCATTTATTAATTCAACATTTGTTGCTTGATGCTTCAGAAATTCAAATGTTTGGTTCATGGATCATTATAAAATTAATAATTTAGTTTTTCTTGGCTGCTTGTCAGATAAAGCAAGCACATTTAAGACATCACTTTGGATTCTGGTAACTTCATGTCTTCATCACAACCGCTTTTTACACACAAATCCTCATTTTAATATATTTTTCCTCATATGACTAGTGCTCTTACTGCTGAGCTGACCCGTTTTTCTCGTACAACACATTTCATTGCACCACTGACCCTGTGTTAACCTACATATGATGAATAAAACTGAATTTCAACTGAACTGATAAAGCTTGTGATCTCTAATCAGGTCTTCATCATGACCCTTAGTTATCAATGGCCTGTTCATAAGCTTCCTCAACGGTTGATGAACCGTTGAGGGGCCAATGCTGTTGGCTGTTGTTGGTGGTGGTACCTGCTTGAAGGCCTGCAGCACCTCCTGCCGCTGGCTGAAGTGTCTGAAGAGCAGGTGCAGGGCTCTGGAGACCAGGGGGGGGTAGTCGTGCATGGTCAGGTGGAGCAGCACCCTCAGGAAGGTACGGCCGCCTTGGTCGTCCAGATCTAACGGCGTGTTCTCCTCGCTGGAATCACACACAAATAAGAAACACAAAACTACACAAGAGAAATGCCTATCCGTCGACCAATATCCATTTTGTTTACAGCTTTTGTTGTTTTTCTAAGGCAAAAAAAAAACCTGGTTACCTTCCGCCAAATATTCCTTCAGCCTGCTCCTCTATGTGCTCAAAATCCAGCGCCCCTGACGAATAGAAAGACATGTCACATATCACATGTGGCTTTAAATCAACCGTCGATGTTTCGGGTTTTTTTCCGGTCAGCCACAGTACAGGGGGTATGAGACCAGGGCCGTGCACAGACATTGTGAGGGCCAGGGGCTCAAGCAACACCCCCCTCCTCGAATGCTGACGGGATTCTCGACGTAGTGAGCAAATATGCTGCCATTATGTTAACCAATTTTGCTTGATCTGATAAACAATTATATTTATATAAACAACAGCATCTGTAGTGGTAGAAACTACAGCAATCATACTAATTATTATTAAAAAGTTTTTGGTTTTTTTTTATTCTGGGGGGCCAGAGGGTCACTTTTGCCAATGAGGGCAAAGGCACATGGGATAAGTTTTCCTTCAGGGCTTTCTGCTTAAACCTAACCAAGTAGTTGTATTGCCTAAACCTAACCAAGTAGTTGTGTTGCCTAAACCAAACTGCGACTGAAAACTGAAAATAATACAAAGAAAACAAGTCAAGTTAGTCTAAAAATAATACAGGACACAAACTCCGGTCTATTGGGTGAAAGTCTTGTTTTTGACCCATTCCATCACCACGACCTTCGATCTAGATGTACTTTGTCGCTATTTATACAATGTCATCTGACTTCCTATGCTTGCTGGCAGAAACATTTCTGAGAGAGAGGCGAGGCAAAGAAGGCAAAGAAGGCAAACTTCTCCCATGTGCAGGGCAAAGGGTCAGTGGCCTGGACCCCGGTAGCCACCCCCCCTGTGCACGACGTGCTGTGCTGACCTGGCATGTTGCTGGGCCCTTCTGTCGTCACTCCCGCTACGGACATTTCATTCTGGGAATTACTCTCGTCAAACTCTCGCTTAAAGATGGAGAGTAGGCAGGAGATTCTGTAATCCAGACGCACGTTCAGTATAAACTGCAGGAGAGAGCACAAGGAAAGACTTTGAGACATTTGTGATCAGATGTCTTATGAAGTTAGTGGAACACTTTGGGTGAAAGCAGTTCAAATCAAATTTTGACAATCTTTCATTAACAAGGCCCTTAAAACCCACATTGCATACGTTGCTCAACTCTCCACCCTTCTTCTTCGTTTGTTTTCGTAAAATGTCTTTGGGGATTGCTACAATCAGAGGGATTTTCTTTCCAATTTGGCAATCACTCCTGTTCGTTGGAGCTTATTGAGGCCACCCAACTCCTCCCAACTGGTATACAGGGAGGTTGGCGGCTGTTCAGAGGCGTGTGTCTGCTGGAGAGTCAACACCTTCAGTTGGCTCTCGCTGTGATTTTGGATGTTGTGAATTGGGGTTTTCTTTTGTTTTGAGGTGTGGGGCAGTCAACATCTTCAGTTGGCCTCGATGTTTTGATAGTATTCCTCTACTCTTTGTCGAGTTTTTTTTTAGTTTATCTAGCTTTGTGATAGACACAGGCGACCGTGGTGGATTTTACATCCCCACGGTCACCTTTCCGGACCCCATAAGACCCCTTACTTATATTTTCCCAGTATTTTAAGTTAGTTGCCATTGACTAATTTTAGTTCCCTATGAGCAACTTAGTTTTTGCTTGATTGGATCATAACAGGTACCAAGAAATGCGTGATTTATAACATGGCTTTGCTGAATACTCGTTTCTGATTGGTCAATTACCGCTTTCTACAGTCTGTTATTTCTGAATAGCTGAACAAATGCCTATGGATGCCCTTTCCAACTATAGAATCTAAGACCCATTTTTTTTTAGCAGAAGCAATAAAATCAGTTTTAACTCAATAATATATATTTTTTGTTATATTTTGTATGAAATTATTGATTTCTTTAGTGAGTAGCCGTGTAATAAGTGGGGTCGGGGTTTATTTCACAATAATGACCGGCTCACTGTACATAATCCCTTATGTAATGAAACAAATAGGCTCCAATTTCCTACTGACTCTTCATGAGCGGACTTCACCTGCAGGATTTCGATGATCTTCAGTTTGGTGTCCATCACCAGGATGTCCTGCTTCTCGGGCTCCACCTGGGACTTGACCGGCTCTCCGTCGGGGGTGGTGGCCACCGTGGTGGGGATGAAGCCCCCCCCCCTTAGGACAACCTGGGTCATGAGCTCCCCCACCCCGTGGATAGACCGCATCACGTTGCTACCTACACGCCACACAGTCACAGTCAAAGGATGTTACGACATGGGCACAGGCACACACACACAAACATAAGAACACACAAAAGCACAAGAGAAACATCCATTTTGTTTAGTCGTTTACAGTTTTCTTTGGTTGTTTAAAGCTACTCTAGGTAACTGTTATGGTCAAATATGCCAAAATCGTCACCATACTGTCAGATATGAGTGAGTCAAGTGGTCTGTGAGAATATCTCACAGACCGCCCCTCCCTGTAGCCAGTAGTAGTGACCAATCAGGCAAGCTCTGAGGCTGTGACCAATCAGGCAAGCTCTGAGGCCCTACTACTACATTGTGTAGATTGTGTACACACAACGGGACTGGGGAGTGGGGCGGTGACGTCAAGGAGGAGGTGGAGTTTGTAGAGTAGAGGTAGAGTGCCGTGCCCGTTGAAAACCTGCCTGTGTGCTTGGCCTCCGGCGGTTTCGCTGCTTGCAGCTTTTTCGAGAACCGCTCATCCAAACAACTTCACACTCGACACTGCGTTTCCTTGGCTCTTCAGCAATACACCCACCAAGTGTGAAGTCGGTCGGATGAACGGTTGTCGAGAAAATCGAAGGACAGACTTACATACATACATACATACATACATACAGAGACTCCTTTGTTTATCTAATTTTAGTTAGATAAACAAAAATGTAAGTCAAATTCCATCATGGGGGGTGATGACACACACACACACACACACACACACACACACACACACACACACACACACACACACACACACACACACACACACACACACACACACACACACACACACACACACACACACACACACCTTTAGCCTCGTCTCCCTTCTCCATCTTGTTGAAGGGGAACATGGTGTTGGTGTGGACACAGTCCAGAATGGCCAGCAGGATTTTGGTCAACCTCAGTAAGTCGCTGAAGTTGTAGAAACCAAAATAAATCAGGTTCCGGGCCAAATTCACCACCTGACCAAGAAGAAATAAATAGAAACAAGACCCGTTTTGGACAGACTTCGTTACGACAAATCATCTGACCAAACGTGTGGAATAATGCACGAGAAAACTGTGTCATGGGGACACCAGGATGACCTCGAAGGTGAGCTTGTTCTTTTCCTTGTCTGCGAAGGGGAAGCTCTGGCACACCACGTCCCTCAGGTAGTTCTCCACAAACTCCATGGTCTGACAGAAACGCTCCTTGATCTCATCCTTAGACGTCCCATCGTTGTCATAGCTACAAACAGAAGAAGAAAAATGGACATATGAACTTACCCTTTTCTGTAGAAAAACAATTCCAACTGTTCAAAAGCGCAACATAAATTGCATACATACATACAAGTGCATACATTTTGCCACTCAAGTGTTACTATTTAGTCATTTAGCAGATGCTCTCATTCAACGCGACTCTCTGTGATTTTAGATAAATGTTAAGGTAAGGCTGGGTCAGGCATCTTGCTGAAGAATGCCTACGAGTAAGCTGTGCACATAAGGGATCAAACCTAGTACCTTTTGTCTGGAAGTCTAAAACCCTAGTGACTAGGGTTCTATAGAGGGGGCAGGATAGTGTAGTGACTAGGGCCTAGTCACTACAATATCCTGCCCCCCCCCCCCCCCCCCGCCTATAGGACATGTCCATCGGAATGCATCATGGGATTTTTTGATGGCAATACTCCATTGAGCCATTGAGAAGACTCAAGAGCGCTGTAGAACTGTAAAATCCTAAATCAACGTAACTATACCGTAAACTAGGCTAATGAAACTTTGTTTTGCCACGTCGCGCATGAGAAACTCTGTGGCAGTTTCAAACATAACAATGTCTCCCCACAAATCATTTCACGATTAATTACTAAACAATGACCAAAAAACCATGACTACCAACACAATTGAATATATTAACTGTGACTTCACTCACTCATCAATGGCGATCTCAGAGGGGATCTCTGACCAGAGGCGGGCGTATTTGACGGGCGTGACCTGCTCCTGGGGGTCGCGGTCAACGTGCATGTGCAGCATCATGCGGCAGAAGGAGGCGCGCAGGTCGTAGGGCAGGTCCTCGTCCGACATGCAGCGCAGGATCAGGTCCACGTCCAGCTGGCCAGAGATCTTGTTGATGGCCAGGTACTGGCGGTCCAGACACATTCTGGCAAAAAGGTTCAGCTGGTACCTGCGGGGACGAGATTACATACACACACACACACAGGAATAAAATATGAAGAATCAAACAAAGTATTTATATACGGTATATCGATGGTGTCTGCCAAACCAGCATTTCACTGCACACACATGTGTGAGCATGTGACAAATAAAGTCTGAGGATGTTGAATCTTTGAATACAAGAGCACGACACAGTGAGACGCGCTTAAGACACAGACGGGGAAATTGTACTCCTGTGACCGGTTTCTATTCAACACAACCCAGTCGCGTGTGTATGTGCTTACGCTACCTGTAGTAGCTGATCACCTCCTGGTCCTCCTTCTGGTCCTCCTTGGCGTCCTGGGCCAGCTCCCTGATGCTCTTGCTGCGGATCTCCTTGTTGCCGTCCTTCCAGAAGAGCCACACCTCCTCCTCGTCCTCCTCAGACTCCACCGAGCTCTCCCCGATAGACGTGCCCTCGATCTCGAATCTGGACAGCACCAGTCTGCAGGAGAGGGGGAGCGAAAATAGACACTCACTCTCCACATCCAAACTCTAGTCTAGACCAGTGTTTTTCAACCACTGCTGGTACGCGAGGGTACTGCAGGTGGTACATGGGATTTTAGTCTTGAAATAGACACATTTACAATAACAGAAAAAAATGATATAGATAATTGAAAATAAATGTCATAAATATTGTTCAGTGAATATACTACTATGGCTCGTTATTATTAAAAAAATGGTGTCGCTATCACATCGTATTCCATGTTTTCCAGTGATGTTTTGTGTTAATTTGTGTCTGCCATGGCCATCTTGCAGTAATAATTGGGTATAAAGGGGTCGCTGGCACTCGTTGCCCAGCCACTGCATGTGTGTTTGTCTATTTTTTACCGTTTGCATATGAGGTGGTCCGCAAAAGGTCTTGATGACAATTTAGCGGTACACCTAAACTCAAAGGTTGGGAACAACTGCTCTAAAAACCACACAGCCAGCTTGTGGCATTATATTTTAAGCCGGTTAAATTATTGTATATTGATGACATTTTATATTACTACTATATTAACTATGCTTTGACTCAGGCAATAACCCAATGCTGGTCAGGAATGAAGTAAAGGTAAAGCATAGCACTTAATTTTAGGTCAAGTTGAATTTGTTCAAATTGGGCGCATTTAACGTACATTTTGGATTGGAATATGTCTTACACTGATGTCATTCAAATCCTCTGCTCATCAAGCAATACATATAGAGTTTGATGCAGACACTTTATAGCACACATTACATCTCAAGGAAAGTCTGCTGGTTACACCCATTTTAACTCTGGTATAAATCTGCTTTTCTTTGAATCTGTGCTTCTAAGAAAAAGGAACAGAAACTGCAGTTGATGGGAGGCACAACCTACACTATGATCATATATATATATATGTATATATAGGGGCACTAGGAACATGTGATGGAAACGGAAGAGGAAGTGGGAGGGTGGAAACAAGACGTACTTGGTTTCTATGAGTATGTCTCCGTTGGTTGGGTCCAGCACGGCGTTGCAGATGAGTTCTTGTGTGACAGGGATGGACTTATTCATTGACACGCACAGATCCGACAGGTAATCCAGGAACCTGGAAAGCATTGAATTACAGACAGACAGACAGACAGATCGGCAGACGCACACGCACACACACGATGAGAAAATCCCCCAAGATAAAAACCACCAGATTCTAATTATCTGATCCTGCAAAACAAACGTAGAATTTCCAAGAAGAGGCCAACAATGAAAGCTTTCTATGTTCTGTATGTCGTTTCTCTGGTCCAGTGACCAAAACTTTCCCAAAATCACCAGATTTCCATTAAATTTCCATTAGACGTATAACAACCGCTGCATGTCATATGCCATAGGAAGTGGCATGTGCAACAGAATCAAAAGATCATGTGCTTCGTTTTTGTCATGATCTTGCCTTGAATATTTTCCGATAATGGCCTCAGTGTTTGAGGTTGGGGTTAAACTCTTCCTTATATCACTATACAATATACAAGCAAATGACAGGACAAACTTTGAAGCTGAGGATTGTGATTTGTGGTACACGTGTGTCATATCAAACGTGTAAAACGTGTCGATGACAGACAAACACGCGGATACCTTCGTTGGTGTATGTAAATGGGCAGTCCTCTCTTTCGTACAACGCAATGCCTTGTGTGAGGAGATTACAACGCAATCATCTGCTAACTATAATCCATGTGTGTAAACCGATAGGAGCCACAAGCAAGCGTGCACACAAATCGGCCACCGACAGCCAGCCAGACTCCCGTCCTCCTCACACACCTGGGCTCGCGGTTCTTGCGGACCAGGCTGACGAAGGTGTCGATCTCGGCGGCCGTGATGTGCTTCTCCAGCAGCTTGCGGTTGTTGTGCAGCAGCGCCGTGATGGTGTCCTCCGCCAGCACGTCGTAGCCGATCTGCTTCTGCATGAAGCGGAACTGCTTGGCAATGTACTCCTGGTGCCCCACAAAAATACATGGGGGCACACACAGACACACACACGCACGCACACACACACACACACACACACAGAATGTGGTGAGAGGTCAAAAGTAGGTCCCCACAAAAAAACATTAATACACTAAACCTGTTTGTGTCCCCTGTATGAATTGGACATGTATGTTGCAGCTAATTAACAAGGGAGACGTTGAGAAAATCATATTAGCTGGAGCCATGTAGGTCGACCTGCCATTATGACCCAGTAACTTAACCTTGTGGTGTCCTTGTTGTGTTCATTAAGTTCCACACAAGCTTTATTTAGAGAACACAACATGTTTACGGAGAAGGAATGCATTTTGTTGATTATTTATTTAGCTGAATATTCTTCTTAATTAGCATGGCATGGACTATTTTGCACATTTGTAAATGTAGAGGGCTTGCACATTTTTACATTTAGAGAAAGGAGAATAAGTATATATAATGAGTTTAGAATCCAGCTTAAACATTCATTGCACATGACTTTTAAATATCATGCCATGATAATCATTTCGGTCAAAACCGTACTGAACTGGGTGCACTGAATGAGACCGTTCAGTACACCCTCCTACTACAGTGCTCTCCCAATGACCATATGTCTAGTTTCCCTGTCATTCCTAATGAAAACAGAAATGCCTTCCACCATAGAACAGCCTGTAAAAAGATAAAGATGTGGAAAGCATAATCTGTGTTGAGCTCCGTAAATTACCCGACATTTTGCCCAAGGTCAAATTTGTCAAATTTTGACAAATTTGAAGTGAAATTTTGACCTCGAGTTGTATTACAGTTTGTTGTTTTACATCTGGACTGAATCTGGACTGGATGAACACTTGCATTCGACGGGGCTCGATTAGCATAACCAGCCCCGCCTGGAATGGGACGGTTGGCTAGAAAGGAGACGGTAGCGCCTGGCAGATAGCAGACCTGGTTCTTGCGGTAGTCCTGCTGAGAGTGGCGGAGCACGCGGTAACACAGGCGGCAGATGTGGCGAAAGGGGGCGTGGCGCTGGTCCGCCAGCTCCTCCAACCGCAGCATGGGCCCGTCGCCGCTGTCTGTGAAGGGAGCCTGCAGCAGCTTGAAGATCTGCGCACACAACACGCATTCCCACGTCACTACAGGCCAGGAACTACGGCAGCCTCAAGAGGACAACCTGCATGTCACGTCCGCTTTATGCATCATGACAAACCTTTCATTTGTTTTAACAGGCGTTTGAGGGGAAGGATGAGCCAGCAACGTTAGCCAAGGCATTCAACAGAGCAGTTTGCTGTTGAAGTTTGCGCTTGTATATTAGATGCGATGACTGGTGTCTCTACCTGCTTCAGGATGTTCTGCTCCCTCATGAGCTTCTGTCTCTCTCTGTTGGGCTTGTTGACCATGATCTCCAGCACATCCTGGCCGTTGTTGGGGATGTCCACCACGAAGAACACCAGGTCTTCAAGAAGCTTGGTCACCGCTCTGAATGGACAAACACATGCGCGCGCGCACACACACACACACACACACACACACACACACACACACACACACACACACGTACACACACACACACACACACACACACACACACACACACACACACACACACACTTGTTTTTGTCTAACAGCAGCTTTCCTGCTCATACCATACACACCTCTGCCCGCAAGCTTCCTCAGGCTTACCTCACTTTAACCTTTGGACAAATAGTGGATCAATATGCTGCAGATCAAACTTCCATGAACTTGATAACTGCCTACCGAGGGGTTCGATTCAATCAATCAATTCCAAAAAGTTGAAAGAAATAGCAAATGTGAAGCGATCCATCATCTCATTGGTCACCTCGCCACACTGACCCACTGGCTGTTTTCAACCTCTCTGTGTAAATTCCCTCGTTTTTGACCCTTTAGACAGCATGGAGGCTGTGACTGCCTGCACCGCAGAGCTGCGCGTGTACCTCCGCTCATTCTGCGTGATGGTTCCTTTCTCCAGCTTGCCAGCGATAGATGCCAGCACTTTACTGGCATCATTGGCAAAGTCCAGGTCTCGCACTTCTGCTGGCGACACAGGGACGATAGCAAAGGCCTCTTTGTCTTCCTTGAGTGTTGAGGTGCCGATCTTGAATACAAATTAAAAAAAAAAATTGAATTCATTGATACACGGCATCCATCACTGCAATACGAGGATGTTTTTTTGCGTGCTGGCAGTGAGATCGTATTGTATGTACTGGTACTGTGTAATAACAAGGGCTGCAACTAATGATTATTTTCAGTCGAGTCCAAAGCATGCCAAGAAAAACTAAAGTATTCATTTTATAATGATCCATGAACCAAATATTTGAATTTCTGAAGCATCAAGCGGCAAATGTCTCGTATTTGTAATTGAGAAATGACCTTAACGATTAATCGCTTATAAAAAATATGATTCGATTAATTTTCTCTCGAACGACCAATCGATTAATCGACTAATCGTTGCCGCCCTAGAAATGACAACAGAATGTCACTCACACGTAGCATCACAGGCTTCTCCTCCTCTTTGTCGATGGGGTGGTTGGTGCTGTGGACCCATGTGTTGGTACACAGGTGTCTGAGTCGCACGTACGAGTTCCTGGAAGTAAATAGGTCCGACACAGACAGACACATACGTTATATAAGTTAATAGTTATTCCTAAAAACAACCGCCAACTGCCAACCGCAAAGTAGTACTGGGTTTGATTCCGATGGCCGCGGCCAACCTGTAGCAGCGTGCCAAACCCCGACTTGCTCCTTAATGCATGCAACTAAATTCCGCGCAAGCCACTCTGCTAAATGACCAAATAGTTAACAATAAATCTCCTCAAGTGTTACATGTCAAGCACTTGTTGTAGCTTTATTCAATTAGAAACATTCAGTTAGAGGGCTGTGAGTGAACGTGAAGAAGGTCTGAAAAACCGAGTCAGACGTTCAGACTTGGCAACAACAAAAAAAGGATCAAAAGAGGACAAAATGGAAATAGTTTGATAATGGCTGCCTGTCAGTGATTATTCTCTTTGCAGAATTTCACCTTTCTTTCATCTGCTGCTTTTTCATATACATGTTGTGGTTACACACTCCTTCAACCAGTTGATCTGAAGTTCAACGGATACAACTAAAAGCTGTAAAATATTAAATATAACCGCCGTGCTCAACTAAATCTCCAGCACCTGACGACATGCCTTCTGAATTTAACAGGGCTCTTTCAGCGCCTGCCATTAAAATCTTGATCCTTAATGTCTTAAAGAATGTGGAAAATTGTCTCCTATGCCTCATTGCCGCATATTTGTTTTACAATCTAAACCCTATTAGGGAAATTCCCCAGCCATGTCTTCACCAACGCTCGCTCTGAAGAGGATCACATGTTTCGCTCTTGACCACCGCTTCAACCGGGCCGGTTGGTCTCAGCCAAGTAACCCAGGAAGAAGAGAGATTTGGTATTCTGAGAAACTCAATAGTGATGTATAGGAGTGTCTAAATTAAATTAGGGTGCAGTTGTTTGCTGTTAAAAGGATCATGTTTAATGCTGAAAATAAAGCAATTCATGGTTTGCTTACCGTAAATTGCTATGGCGCCTTAAGAATGTGTTTCCAAACAAACCTTTAATATTTTTTTCTTTGAACAAATCTCTTTATTTGAGATATATATATATATATATATATATATATATATATATATATATACACACACACACACACACACACACACACACACACACACATAAATACATACAATTCCCCTAAAATTGTCAGGTAAAACCACTTTTTACACCAACCAATAAGCCAAACCATGAGCAAGTCAGTCAGTGCGAGAGAGAGAGAGAGTGAGAGAGAGAGAAAGTGAGAGAGAGAGTGAACGAATGAATAAACACATAAGAGCAGTTATCACTCAGTATGATCACGTGCGGCGCTGCGGTGCAGCAGCTGCAGTCGTGATGCCCCACAGGTCTGAACAACATTAATGTCACGGGGTTAGATTTGGAAATGGATTAAAAAGGTTTCCTTTATGTTCAATCGTACACACATACCAAAGCCTCCACCATGCGTGTGCAGTATGCATGTGAGGCAATTCACGGATGAGCGATGCGCAAGAAACTGAGGAAGTTGGATTTTCCCATACAAGGCCTTGTTTCGTTTGCCAATGAGAGCAGCTTAGACTGACTTAGTTCGTTTTCATCACGATTGCTTCCTGTTATTTCATCATTATTTAACTTTCCTAGTCCTCCTAGTTTATCAGCTATGGCCGTGCAGTTCAGAGGATGAGATTTGCGTGTGCTGCGCGCATATGCAGCAGATCTGCAGAAAAGCACTCTGTACCAAAACACGTCTCCGTGTTTTGGTACAGTGGTTTTCACACCTGATGCGAACCGTCACCGAGTACAGATGAACCAAACTGGAGACCACCTTTTCAAGTGGACCCGGGCACGGCTCATTGATCCGCGCCCGGGGTACGGTACGCGGTGTTTACACACTAATTAAACAAACTGGACTTTGTGGTCCAGTGTACTCGGACGCGGGCCCAGGTCCCCGATGTGAAAATGCCCCCTAGTCCTTCTTTATCTCTGTTGTTGACCATCATACCTGGGCACCAGCGAGTCTCCGCCCCTCAGCGTGGTGGGGTCCAGCTCAAAGATGGACGAGATGTCGTTTCCGTCGGGGACAGACACCAGCGTGTACATGACCTTATCCTGGATGTTCCTCAGACGCACCCGCAAGGGATCCTGCTCAGAGTCCAGCTGGAGAGGGGAAGGGCAACACAACGCACTCGTGATGAAAACCGGCTAGAAAAGGTCCACATAGGATCTGCAGAACCGATCGCTATATCTTAAAAATACATATCTGAAGAAGACCCGTCTCTTCTGGGAACATCTCATCAACTGACTTGCGTGCTTCTTGGTACTACATACTATTGTTGCGATTGCACTAAAATTATGCACTTGAATAATATGACTAATAACACATTCTTAAAAAAACTAGAACAAAAGCGACTAACCTCTGATTCTTATACTGTAGCTACGTCGTTTAGAAATTGCTTGCTTGTCCAATATTGTAGCAGATTGTATATTTTGGTTATTCTCAGCCTCAACTGTAAGCCACTTTGGATAAAAGCCAAATGCCTAAATGTAAATGTGAAACATCAACATAACACCTAACAAGTACACATGGCTATGCTGATCTGCATTTTATTCTATTTTGCATTGAAGTCTACACAAAATAATAATAGGTCGCGGTTTCCACAGGTGGGATTCTGGAGGATCACATTGCATTGTATTGCGTTACTTTCCCTGACCCAGCTTTGTATGGTTCTTAATTTAACATGACATTACCACCTCTGTGCTTCCTAGAACAATGCTCTCACTTGTTCACACACAAACACATGAGTGGAGAAAACGAAACATCACAGCCATTTCATAAGATTTCCTCACTTCTAATTGAGTTTGTGCCGATAATAAATCATGGATGTGATTCAATTAGCCACAGCCCTAGTTGAGGAAGTGTTGTAGTATTTATAGCATCATGTGCCAAGGGCATTTTTATAACAAAGCGACTGTTATGGACTAAAATAAAGCAGTAGTTAAAAAATACTACATTTTTCTTAGCCTACATTCCAACAAATATGGAAATAATAATATTTCTGCATTCACATGGTAACAATGCCAAGTGTGTGAAATAGGCCATCATATTTTGATCATATATTTTTCATCATACACTGTATATTCTTTATGAGTGTATTTTCAGTATTGAATTGTGTAATCATCATTGCACAAGTTCAAGAGCATTTCTATTTCTTAGTTTTGTTCCTAGGTAACATGTTCAATGATGAGTAAGAAGGCATGCACAGGTCAATACACTGGCCACTAAACACAAACACAAGGTCTTCTGTGTTGACTACGGCCAATAGTAACTGTAGTATTTCAAGAGCGTATTCTCAGTTAAAGACCACCATCTACTGGTCAGAGCACTTCAGACCCCAATTTCAGATCTACACTGCCACCTTCTGGTACATGATGGTTAATACCCAATTTTGAGGGAAGTGGGAATAAACTTCAATTGAGTTTGTGAATAAATAGACAAGAGTGTACATACAGCCTGCTGTGACTCCAGGCATTCCTCTTCGTAGTCCGGATTCACCTGAAAACAGTCAAATCAAGAGATTGAGGAACACGCCCTGAGGTTTTAGGAACGGATGTGACGTGATACAGAGGCTGGATGTGCTTAGTGTGGAAGGAACCCACCTCTGCTGCCAGGTAGTGTCCAGTAGCCAAGTGTTTGAAGCGGAATAAGCTGTTCCAGTAGCCGGCGCCGCCGCGACACGGGTCGTGTTGGACCACCTTAATACAGCAGGAAACAGATCATCAAATTACATACTCCAAGACAAATGACATATGTTCATCGACTTTAAAACCAGGTGCTGGAAGTTAAAAAATAACCCGATGGAGAGAGAAAGAGCTTCCCTTGCTATCCCTCCCAGCAGCAGAACAACTGGTCCATGCCTTCATTTCCTCAAGGCTGGACGACTGTAACGGGCTCTTCATCGGGATACCTGGCAAAACCATCCAGAAGCTGCAATACATCCAAAACAGCGCTGCCAGGGTCCTGACGAGAGCCCGTAAATACGAGCACATCACCCCCATCCTTCAATCACTGCACTGGCTCCCTGTCTCATCCCGGATCAACTACAAAATTCTGCTACTCACCCATAAATGTATCCATGGACATGCACCTACATACCTCCAAGAACTCATCACCCTACAGTCCACCACCCGCACCCTCAGATCCACAAACACCCCGCTCCTCCAAGTCCCCAGTACCAGGCTCTCCACCATGGGAGACCGAGCCTTCTGCCCGGGCCGCACCACGCCTCTAGAACAGCCTCCCTACCCAGCTGAGGGCCACTCAGAGCCTAGACTCTTTTAAAACAGGCCTGAAAACTTTTTTATTCAGAAAGGCCTATGAATGTTAATCACAAACTGATTTTTAACCTTGTCTTATTGTCTTTATTGAGTATGTTTTTAATGTCCTTTACCTTGTTTTTAACTTCTTTTAATGTTGTAGCACTTTGAGATCTTGCTGATGAAAAGTGCATTAGAAATTAAATGTATTATTATTATTATTATTATTATTATTATTATTATTATTATTATTATTATTATAAGAAGAACAACCACTTTTGATATTTACCAGGAGTGGTGCATTGTCTAAGACGTCCCATTGGACATCTAATACTGAAGTTGTTAACTATGCTTCATTACTCTCACAAAGGGATCGGAGTATGTGCTGGAACAGCAACATTGTCTTTGTAGTTTTTGTAGTTCAATACTTTTCCCCACCTCCACCTCCCACAAAGCTTTGCTGCTGGTTGCCGAGGTAGCAGACTGCCTCCCGGTGGTGCGGAGGAAGACGTATTGTTTTTTCCGGTGGTCATCGCAGGTGAGGAACTTCTCTTGTTCTGCGTGAAACAGCCGCACCACGTCACCCTGGGCACACGGGGGGAGAATAATGACATTATTTAATTTTAGTTTTATCGAAATCATTTATTTAAATAATGTGCATGTCAATTATACATTTCATTCAGAAAGATACAAGATACGTTGGTTTTACTGCTTTGGGTGAATGAAAAAGACAAACCCCTTTGAGAACAATCTCCTGGTTGTCGCTCCATTTCATGAACAAGACGATTTTCCAGCTGGTGTTACAATTGACAGAGTTCACCTGAAACACAAATAATTAATCACTCACACACGGACGGACACACAAGCCACTGTATCCATCTCACAGTACAATGAAGAAAAGTGATGCCAAATGTTGCGCCACGTAACGTCGTGTAATAAAAATGACATTGCAAGTGTACCGGGACTTTGGCTATTAAACGAGAAATTAAAAAATGACGTCCATTTCGCCATTACATGCCGGAGCACCAGACAGATTTCAAGGCCAGAAATAGACTCTTCGACACTCGCCGACTCCCACACACGCACGCACACGCGCACACACACACACACACACACACACACACACACACACACACACACACACACACACACACACACACACACACACACACACACACACACACACACACACACACACACACACCAAACAAGGATGGATACATCTTCAGACGAACCTCGTTGCATCCTGGGTTATCCACCAGCTGGTGGGTGCTGGCATGCAGAGGTTGACCTGCGTTCACTGGATTCAGGACCACTTTGTCCCCGATCACCACCTGCCAGTGCACACGCACACACACAGTATGTGAGTGAAAAAAAACAAAGACTAAATATACAATATTTTCAGTATCTGGAGCTTGTCCCTTTGCTGCAGATATTATACATTGTACATTGGTGGTGATTGCCTAGTTTATATTGTCAACAACTCTAGAGTAACCTGTTGTGTAGTGAGCTGTACTCTTATTTTGGGGAGGAGAACCAGCAGATCAACAATATAGACAGACAGCCCCCCGGGCTCCATGGCATGGTTTGAAACCTGCTGTGTGATTGATGTCGGGTTATTAGTTACGAGTCCAGCTAGTTATGAGACCCAAGCTACACCAAATCCGCTGGAGGTGCCTCCTGCCAAGCACATTCCATTCATTTCTTATGGAGAGCAGGAAGATCAGGTCAGGTGACCGGTGTGTGTGTGTGTGTGTGTGTGTTCAAAGTCTTAATGCTTCACAAACTCCAACCCAACCAGGCTCACATGTCTGGGTTATTTAGTACCAGGGTGCAAAGTGAACGTTTTTTGTCTACGGGCCAAATAGCTAGTGAATGTTAAAATTTTACCAGCCACTCAATAGATGACCATAGTTTTTTTTTGGCTGGTGAGTGAAGCAAATCTACCAGCCACGTACGTATTTTACCAGCATTTAGCTATCAAAAGCAACCTGGATTGCCCACTATCTGCTTGGTTCGGGGACCATGTGGTGTCTTTTTCATGTTTCGTCCAATCAGCAGACGCCAGTGTTTTTTCGAAGCAACCACCCATTGATGCACACAGTTTGGAGGCTCCTACACACCAGCATGCATCCTCCTCCTCCTCCTCCTCCTCCTCCTCCTCCTCCTCCTCCTCCTCCTCCTCCTCCTCCTCCTCCTCACCGTCTCACAAGAGACCTAGCGATTGGCCGCACAACCAGAAGAAGGACTTACGCTGTCTCCGATGGAGCGCAGCTTGTAGAAGGGCTGGATGTAGAACCAGGATCCCTCGTTTCCCGCCGTGTCCAGCATGACGCGCATGGCGTTCTTCTCCAGCAGCGCCGGCAGCCGCTTGTTCACTGTCAAGTACTTGTTGGACTTCAGGTGGAGGAGCTGAGGGAAGAGCATGTGATGTCATTTCCTTGATACAGGCTGACATAGACAAGCCTGCCTGTCTGTCTGTCTGTCTGTCTGGTCTTTCTGTTGGTCTATCCATCTGTGTGGTCCATTTGTGTGGTCTGTCTTATAAGACAATATGAATGGATTCTACTCACATGCCAACAGGCAAATACATCAAATCCTACTTATCTCATGTGGTCACGACACGGCTCAATCATTGCTCATTTGTAGTGTACAAATAATCAATAAGACCACTTCATTCAGGAAGTCTTCCATCGTCCGGCTATCGCATTTGTATTCTGGGTACTTCGCTATCTAAAGTTCATTCATTTTAATTACAACTATGTGCATCTTCCAGGTACATGCAGCATTGACCAATATAGGAATTGAATGAGTTGAATACATGAAATTAATCAAATTGGAGTTTGAGAGAGATAATGTAACTATAGTCATGGAGAGAAGACATAGCTGATGACTATGCAGTTCTTCAATTCAGCATTTCGTGTGATGAAGTAAAGGCCAACACACCTGAATGACATTACCATACTGAATAACCGAGCCCAGCAGCTTTTTGTTTTCAGAGTCATTCTGCTTCTTCTCCAGGTCAGCCGCATGCTAAGAGTGAAGGTAAAAAAGGAGAAGAAATCATTTCAAGAAATCATCACCAGCACTGGTACAGCAACCCACAACAGAATGCATCTTACCCCCTGGCCTAACAGTTAACCACGCAATGAGTTTGATCGTACTCATATCCGCCAAGGTGACAGATTCTCGTGTTTTCAAAAGAGGGACTTTTAAAGATAAAATCTGTGTTAAAAAAGTGTTACATCGTCATGGAAACAAAGGGAGAGATCGCAATCGTCTTATTTTATGACTGTGGTTAGTGCGCGGGATTGCTTTAAATGGTATTGCATCGCAACAGCAGGAGAGACCGGACAGAGAGGGCAGAAAGGTAAGACAGTGGGAGTGAAGAGTTACTGAAAATGTCTATAAAAGGACATACAAAAATTTTACATTGGCAAATGTAGTGAATCCACTTGCTTGGCAAAAAAAGTGATTTCTGCACCTGCACCTGCACACACACACACACACACACACACACACACACACACACACACACACACACACACACACACACACACACACACACACACACACACACACACACACACACACACACACACACACACCTGTACCACCTAAATATTATTATCCAAATGAATATCGCTTGTGACCAGCGCTCTGTTCTTTGTGCTTGGCCACTGAGGCATGCAGACTGGGTCTGTGCTTGGTGACTGACCACAGGGTCTGTATGAGCATTGTGATTGACTGACCACTGGGTGTGTGTGTGTGTGTGTGTCGTGGTGACTGACTGACCACAGGGTCTGTGTGAGCGTCGTGGTGACTGACTGACTGACCACTGGGTGTGTGTGTGTGTGCGTTGTGGTGACTGACTGACCACAGGGTCTGTGTGCGCCGTGGTGACTGACTGACTACAGGGTCTGTGTGCGTTGTGGTGACTGACTGACCACAGGGTCTGTGTGCGTCGTGGTGACTGACTGACCACAGGGTCTGTGTGCCGTGGTGACTGACTGACTGACCACAGGGTCTGTGTGCGCCGTGGTGACTGACTGACCACAGGGTCTGTGTGCGTCGTGGTGACTGACTGACTGACCACAGGGTCTGTGTGCGTCGTGGTGACTGACTGACTGACCACAGGGTGTGTGTGCGTCGTGGTGACTGACTGACCACAGGGTCTGTGTGCCGTGGTGACTGACTGACTGACCACAGGGTCTGTGTGCGTCGTGGTGACTGACTGACCACAGGGTCTGTGTGCGTCGTGGTGACTGACTGACCACAGGGTGTGTGAGCTTCGTGGTGACTGACTGACTGACCACAGGGTGTGTGTGCGTCGTGGTGACTGACTGACCACAGGGTGTGTGTGCGTCGTGGTGACTGACTGACCACAGGGTCTGTGTGCGTCGTGGTGACTGACTGACCACAGGGTGTGTGAGCGTCGTGGTGACTGACTGACCACAGGGTGTGTGTGCGTCGTGGTGACTGACTGACTGACCACAGGGTGTGTGTGCGTCGTGGTGACTGACTGACTGACCACAGGGTGTGTGTGTGCGTCGTGGTGACTGACTGACCACAGGGTCTGTGTGCGCCACATATACCCCGGAGCTCCACTCACATGGAGCTTGTTGAGCAGCACCGTGTCCGTGTTCCCGCCGGGCTTCGCCGCCTTCCAGAACTGCTTCTGGGCCGAGTAGCGGTTCATGGGACACAGCCTGAACAGGCAGTCTGGGAGGAGCAGAGACACAGAGACCAGAGAGATCAGACAGAGAGAGACAGACAAACGGACAGACATATTTGTCTAATCGAATAGAATGGAATTTAATTACATATTTAAACATGATTATGAAACATAAACTTTTGATTAAAAAGTTGAACTCTTTAATCTTTTCATATATTTTATGTAACCGAAGAGAAATATTTTGAAAACACACAAATTAACATGCTTTGCATGATACTCTGTTGGTGGACGTGGGGGAGGTTATCTGTTCAGGGAAGCAGTAGGAAGTTTGGCATGAGTCAGGTTTGTGTGTGTGCATGTGTGTGCGTGTGTGTGTGTGTGTGCGTGCGTGTGTGTGAGCGTAAGAGTGAGAATGTTAACTAAGGCTATAGTGTGCATGGTATGCTTAGAAACAGTCCAGTGCGTGGCTCAAATGTATTAATAGTTTATTATCAGTCATATAAAACGTATAAAAAATTCAAAACGCGTTTGCAGATCCTGACTCATTTAGGCAGACGGAGTACAGCCAGCTTTGCATGGGAAAACAGCTCAGCAGAGCAACCAGAGTTCCTCATTTGACTACGGCCACACACGCTGACCAACAGAGTAGCGTGTTGCAAACAACAGACGCATCATAGGTCCCATCTGGCACCATGTGGAGGTCTGGGAGCCACCGCACATTACACCAGGGCTGGTTGCTGGTCCCATCGCTGCGGTTTACTATTAGAGACAAACTCGTCCACGGCAAGAATCTCCATTACGGCCCGAGCCAACTGTCTGCTGCCCACCATCAGCCGTTCTCTCTCTCTTCCTCTCTCACTCACTGACTCTCTCTCTCCCCCCCCCCCCCCCCCCCCCTCTCACTCTCGCTCTCTCACTCTCACTCTCGCTCTCTCTCTCTGCCTCTCTCTCTCTCTCTCTCTCGCACTCACTGCCTCGCTCTCTCTCTCCAAGTGTCCATCCTCCCCCATTCTCTCTCCTCCTGCTTTGGCCTTGGTAACATGACCAAATATGGCCAGCCGCGGGGAGAGAGAGGAGAGAGGGATGACAGAGGGGGGGAGTCGGAGGGTGGGACTCCCCCCCCCCCCCCCCCCCCTCTCTCTTTCCCCTCCCATGTTCTTTCATCCCGCCGTGGGCTCTCTGCCTTCCACACTTTGCAGCCAGCCAGGCTTTTCTTGTCTTAGTGAGCAGTTCTGTGACACCGTTGTAAATCTGCTCCTCGCCCACCACACACACACACACACACACACAATGAGGAAGTCACATTTCAGTGAGAGAGCAGAGTGAGAGAGATAGTAAGTCAAATGATGGGTGGTGAGGAGAGAGAGAGAAAATGATGGGTGGTGAGGAGAGAGAGAGAGAGAGAGAGAGAGAGAGAGAGAGAGAGAGAGAGAGAGAGAGAGAGAGAGAGAGAGAGAGAGAGACAGAGAGAGAGAGAGAGAGAGAGACAGAGAGAGAGACAGACAGACAGACAGACAGACAGACAGACAGACAGACAGACAGACAGACAGACAGACAGACAGACAGACAGACAGACAGACAGACAGACAGACAGAGTGTGTTAGCATAGCAGCATGAGGAAGCTTTGATCCTCCAGCCTCGCAACTATTAACATTGTTGATTTCCCAAGAAGAATTGACAAAATGACCGCGTTTGTGTGTGTGTGTGCGCGCGCGCGCGCGCGCGTGCGTGCGTGCGTGCGTGCGTGCGTGTGTGTGTGTGTGCGTGTGCGCGCGACAGGTAAACAGCCCTTAGTGATGGCAGGTCTTTTGTCACAGGGTCAGCTGTAAGGGACGGCTGTGGTTTACAAGTACAGTACAATTAGAGAAGATTAGTTGCTACTTGGTGGGGACTGGCGGAGTTTGTTAGGAGGGGTCTGGCTACGGCTGTTTTCATGGCTCTCCACGGCAACAAAGTCTGTATACCGCCACACGGCGATCCCCATTTTATATCATGAGCGTAAAATCTGTAGATGCATACCGGCTGCCCCATCTGTCCTTTTCTGGTCAGGATACCTCACACACTCTTAACGTCAGAGAAGAGGCTTTTGAACGCAGTGAGAGATGGCATGCGCGTCGCGGGAACCCCTCCGCACGATTTACAAGGTGGAGCATTTATTTACACACACACACACACACACACACACACACACACACACACACACACACACAGCGTCGCACTCTCTCTGGGCATCGGACGTGCTCGTCGCCAGGAGCACGCTACGCACGTATGACGGATGTATGCCTGCGTCTTTGGAAGACAGGAGGGAAATCCTAAGGGATGAGATCTTGGGAGGGAAACCTGGAGTATGCAAACGCATGGAGAACGGGTACAACACTGCGAACCGCCGAGCCACCAGTAGATAAGGGAGTGTTTGTGGTGGGTCCACGTTGGTTTTCGAGTAGCCCAGAGCGGCTTTCTGTGGTGAACCTTGTGCCGAATATAAAAATACAAATACATAATATCATGAGCGATGGATAACACAGCGATGAACAACTTCGGGACACCAGGGAATCACTGCACTGCACAGCACACTTCTAAACACTTATTTTCGAGAAGAAATTGTAGAAATGTGCGAGTACAATTTCCCAAAAGGTAATTGTACTACATTATTTGCGCCATTATCTTCACTATATGAAGGCAATGTTACCCATTCCATGTCAAAAGCTATCATTAGCTTATACAAATGAAACGTATACAACTAGAACTGCATGTCACTTGCAGCAACAGACAATTTGAATGTAATTTCTGCGCATTGGCGGGCCATTCAGTATCGAGTTCAGATCAACGCCAGCACATCGTCTATATATACGATTCCCATTCAAACAAAACAGCTGTGTGTTCATTGTACGTGCTTTGCATGTGGACTTCCGCTTTGTTCCAGGGCCGCCGCCAGTGCGCCACTGAACAAGTGGCGCACTGGCGGTGGACCCTCAGATCTCCACATCAAACAAGCAAGTGGATGAATGGACCGGGGGAACCAAACCCAACCCCGTCCTCGCTGGGATACCTGAGCGCTTCACACACACACGCACACACGCACACACACACAGGTACACTATTTATGTTTGTTGGGCTTTTATCATGATTTCAGGTACATGTCACTAAGGACTAGGTAGTGGTTAGGGCATCATGTGCAAGGATGCCTACAGGTAGGCTGTGGACATTGGGGATCAAAGCCAGTACCCTTCATCTGGGAGTCGAACACCCTACTACACTGCACTGCCTGTTTATTGGGGTTGCTGGTCTAGGGCTGTAGCATAGTGGTTATTAATAACATTTCAGAGTTTCAGTTAAGACAGTCGTCCTCCTGTCGAAATGCATTATGGGTTATCCAAGCAACTCTAGCGTCAATACTGTTTTTTGACTGACACTACATACTCCTCTCGCCTATTACGCAAGTGTGCCTAAAACGCTTGTGTGGAAATTCGGATGCAGCCATTGAGAACAGAAGCAATGATTTTATCAGCCTTATGCAATCAACAAACAACAAACTCATGTTTCAGTCGACAAAGATGACTTCCTCTAAATTAATTTAGATTCTGTTTCCTGCACTAGTGCAGCGAATCACTTCCTCTCGGCCGCCGGAAGGTGACAATGAATAATTAGAAGAGGGAATCCCCACAGAATAAAAGAAATGTTGTTAATCAAGTTTTACCGATCTGAAAAGGAACACAGTGGATGTGTGGGCCTGGGAGAGCCCCTCCAGGGAAGAAAGTCATTTCCTTGTAATAGGAACGTAATGAGTGCAGTGTCCAGTGTGAAGTTGTTTGGATGAGCGATTCTCGAAAAAAAGGCAAGCAGCGAAACCGGAGGCCAATAGAAAACAAGGTAGGTCAATGACACAACTGCAAGTAAAGTAGTGCTTTTCTCTCCACATGCTGGTGATACTAACTGATCAGATGTTAAAACCCATAAAAGGATTTTCTTTATGTACATTAGGTTTCACAAATTTCACTCCTGATCGCCGTTGTATGGCTTTTAAAGGACAACTCAATCAGATGTATTCATTTACTATTCAAATGCAAGCACAGATACAGACTCTCTGTGGCCTATTGTTGAGGACAGGATTGATGTTGAAGTTTGGTGGTAACTTTGTAAAAGTGAGGCCATGTGTATCGTACGTACAGCAGAGAGAGTTATAGAAAGTGATAATTCACTGTAGTATTCTTGATATGTCATAGCCCCACTTTTACTCTAGCCATTGAGATGCTTATCTCAGGATACAGTCCATCTAGCTCCATAGGAAATTGTTCTAACCTGTAACTTAGAGCTGTTTTGGTGAGAAACAAAAACCTGTGGATATTTGCAGCGTTAAGGAAGCTACTTTGAAAACATAGCTTTGCAGGCTACCAATTACTTGGCACTGGAAACAGTTGAATTACAGCAAGAATAGGGTGAAATATAGTTTGGTTAACTAACTACTTACTTGGTTAAAAAATGATCAAAGTGACAACGAAAATGTGATAGAAAATTATAACAAAATATAATACAAAAAAAGTTACATGCCAGCAAAAAATGCCAATCAATTGAGTGTATTTCAAAAAGTGCCCACTTTTTCACAGGTCATTCATAATTGGCTAGCAAAGTCAATGTTAATACACTGCCCTTTACTGTATGTGTTCTTAGATTTGTGTTTGGCGTCTTTGAAGTAGAGAGTGCATTTACTCTCGGCTGGCAGAGCTCAAAAGTAAAAACGTAGGTTTTGTTGGTGGAAGCTAGTCAGTGTCATGTATTTGCTTAAGTATGGCCATGGTGACTCAGGCATCCATGATGACACTGTCGCTGTGTGAGCACGGAGCAACGGCTGCCCTTTTGCACATGCACTACAAGGTCAAGTGTGTGGTGGCGGCTGCCTGACGAATGCATTGCCTGGGCATGCCTTCACAGCGGTCAGGACCAAAGAAAAAGGGGGCAGGGCTGGTCAAAGGGGGGGGGGGGGGGGGGTTCAATTACAGTAGAGAAGCAATGGTAAAATACCATTTAAAAAGTTTCATTACATATAGTTCACCACTCCCCAACACTCGGGTGCTTGTCTTCTACACACACCTCATCGGGATAGGGTGGGATATGATCCGGTTGCTTTGCAATCGATGACAATTATCGTGCTACAACCGAAAATATATGTGTAAACGGCCTCCCTATCCCACTGAGGGGTGTGTGGAAGACAAGTACGTGAATATCCATTGATTTTTGTAATTTGCAACTTGTTGCCATTTCTTGCCCAAACCGCTGTAAGTTACAGGTAAGACCCATTTCCTATGGAGTTAGATGGGACTCTATCCTGAGATAAGCATCTCAATGGCTAGAGTACCAGAAGGGGCTCGAGATTTTACAGATGTGAAACATTTTGGAAATGCGACTAACCAGCTACATAGTAGTACAGGCAAAGTATATCACATTTTGAAATATTTTTTTATCCTTAACTATTACATTGCAGTTTAATTAATAGGAAAACATCATGGCACAAAACATCACCAGATTATAAATATGTATTGTATTTGATAGTCAGCCAGTCAGTCTGTCTACGTGGACATGGAAGGGAGAGGTAAGGTGATGGGGGTGGGGGGGTGGGGGGTAGTTCAATGAGTCCAGAACAGACGTGATATCCCACTATGTGCACGTGTGTGTGTGTGTGTGTGTGTGTGTGTGTGTGTGGGGAGAGCGCGGTCGTGCTGCTTACATTAGTGGGAAATGGTGAGCATACCTCGGCGGTGACACTGTGATGTCTGTTGGACACGGACAACCTGGCCCGCCGCCCGTGGAGTCCACTAACAGCATTATCTCTGTACTAACCGTTCTCCCCACCACCACCACCACCACCACCATCATCATCATCCCTGCACACCAGAGGAATACAGAGAGGGGCTTCTCCAAACTAAGGGACAGGGCAGGACAAGGTGCACTGGAGGACAATCGGGACGGCTCCCATAACCACTTCCCCAAAAAGACGTTTGAAGAAAAACATTTTGGGGAAAAAGACGGTAACTCAGCCCCTCTATGTTGCGGGACGTTTGGTGAAAAGAAGAAAAAAAAGAAGAAAACCCGGGAATATCCTCTTTTTGGTTTGGACTGACGGTGCTCAACGCTCCCTCCCATGCATGTCACATCTAAAGTCTTCAGGACAAGCAGAGTGAAAGCAGTGGCTTCCTCTAAGAGAGATTCCTAAATGCTTTTGTGGAGTGTGTGTGGTTGATAGCTGCTTTGCAGCCTCACTTGGCCCCAGTCAGACTGATTGGACTCTGGGGCCGGGTGAGGCTGCACACCTGTGGCGCATGAGGAATCATGGCACCCAGGATAAACCAGCTATCACCACACACACTCGGAGAGAGAGAGAGTGCCTCTGTCACGGCAGCATATACCATCTGCTCGGCGTATACCATCACGCCATCTCCAATAAATGCATCTTCAAAACAACATCTACCTGTGTCCTGTGTCGGAGGGCCCCAAGCAAGAGCCACTAAGGTGGCGTGTGGCAGGTGTAAACTGCCACAGCTTTGCATCAGCTTTTCCACCTCTCGGGTCACTGCCAGTGTTCCCAATAGTCTTATTGTGGATCGCAATCACATTAAGGGGATTCAAAATGTAAATGCAACAAAATAAAATAGAATGAACTAAACAGTCTAGTGACCATCGCTTGGCTCAATGGACAAGTACATGACACATTGATTGAATGCTTAGATTGTTCTGAGCCTTACCTGTAAGTCGCTTTGGATGTAAACATCTGCTAAATGAAACCAAATGTAAATGTACGTTATAATGTAATTCATCATTTTGTGTTTATTTTGCATCTTGTTGCAGCCATCCTCTGGGAAAGGACCAATAGTACCAATCTTTTTTCTAGCACTCAAGTTGTCAAGGAAACGGCAGATACTTGACAAATGTTTTAGGAACAACAACAACAAACTACCAACAGTGGACTGTATGCATTTTCATCAGGAAGGTTGCCAATACGAAAATTGTAGAATTATGATGGTTGTTGTTTTGGTTACTGTCAAAATATCTCATGACTTAGTATATCAGATCTGTGTGTATCTTAGCATAGTTAATTTGGGAAGCAATGGGATATATATATATATTACATATGAATATAGGTTAAAGAATACTTTGATACATAACTGAAGCAGGCGCTCAGAGGGATCTATGGATACGTGTGAGGAGAGTCTGTAATTGTAATTGTAATTTTATTTATTTCAAGACAGGGACAGCGCACAATAAGACATTAATCTTGTACAACAAGAGAATATGCATTGTGCCAGGTTCTAGCAGATTGCTATTTTCCACCTGTAGTCCCTGGGCAGGTTGATGGAACAGTACATAGAAAATGAGTATAGAAAAAGTTTTTTTTAAGAGTGTTAAGTAAAATAACAGAACAAGGCAAAGAGACAATATATAAAATAGATAGAGACATTGAACCAGATTCAACAGGACAGGCTGCCTCACACACACACACACACACACACACACACACACACACACACACACACACACACACACACACACACACACACACACACACACACACACACACACACACACACACACACACACACACGTCTTGACAGTAGCCAACGCTTAGCAAGATGGGAGAAGGCATGGGGACTTCTACATGAAATAATGTCTGTTGGCAGAGTATTCCATTGAGTCACGGCAATGCAAGAAAATGATGACTTCCCAAATGCAGTTTTGCGTTGGGGTACACTGCACTCACCCCTTGTAACAGATCTTGTTGTTCTTGTTGACTTCTTAGAGCAGAGTGTAATATATTTTTTCAAGGGGGGAGCTGCAGCATTATGAATAATTTTAAAAAGTAAGCAGACATTTGAGTGCTTTATCAGATTCTCAAAGTAGCGCCGTGGCTTTTTATCATGGATTTTGAGGGCACTTTTGTATAGTGATTCATGTGGTTTTAGAACCGTTTTGTTTGACTGAGACCAGCTTGTAATACAATATAGAAAATGTGGCATAATCATATCATTCAGATACATACTGGAAGCCTCAACTGTGAGTGAATTCCTTATGTGTCTGAAGTTAGCTAGGTTAAATTTCATTGTGTTTCTCAGTTTTTTAACATGGTTTTTAAAGCTCAGAGTTGGGTCAAGGGTAACACCCAAGTACTTATCTTTATCCACATTGTTGATTGTTTGCCCATTTCCTGAGACGTCGGGGCATTCTTTCAATTGGTAAAAAACATGGTTACAGTTTTTTCTAAGTTTAGGGTAAGGCAAGAGTTGTGTAACCAGAGAGCAACCTTTTGCATTGCCTTTGTTAATGCCTTGGCAACCTCTGTAGCGCTCTTACCATGAGTGTATATTACAGTGTCGTCTGCATACATTATTATGCTGACATCATCACACATGGAAGGCAGGTCATTTATATAAATGCTAAAAAGTAATGGCCCCAAGATTGATCCTTGCGGTACACCCAGTGTGCAGGCTTTAAGTGGAGAGAATGTATTATTTACACGCACACACTGGTGACGGTCACTGAGGTATGATTTGATCCAGTTTTGAGTGTGTGATGAAAGATTGTAATTTCTAAGTTTGTGAAACAGTTTGTTATGATTGACAGTATCATATCTGCATTCAGGAACATATCAGTGAGTCTTTTGGACAAAGCTGTCTGGGAAGATGCACGACGTCATTCAAGTACCAAGACGTAAATGTGTGTCTTTACTATGAAAATGTAACCCAACTACTTCAATAATTCTACAACACTTGTGATTCTGAATGAGCCATTCCCGCTGGCTTGGTCGTCTTGTGTGAATACAAGAGTCCTTGATGTAAGAGACCCTTCTGATCAGCACCAGCTGACAGACATGAGGCCTTGGGAGGTACTGGCAGACAAGTTCCTGGGTCAGCGTTTTCTCTCACAATCAAACCTTTTTCCAACCCTGCAGTCTCATATAAGCCCCTCTCTTTCTCAGACAGCCCTGCTGGAAATATTAGACTTCATATACTGCTTCAATGAAGCACACACAGTTATTATGGGATGTTTGATGGTAAGAACAGAACAGCCATCCACAAGGCTTTCCTTTCAGAAGTGACAGTGTATTTTATGGCCCTGCTGTGTGAACTAAGTCCACTGATCAGATATCCGACCACAGTTCATTGGAGTTAACTGAAGGAGGATATTCCAGATACCATCATGGGGGGGGGGGGGGGGGGGGGCATAACATGTCCCAGGGCCCGAAAGGACCACTCTGTTTGCAGTGTCAAGCATATAGGCAACCATAAACAACACATTATTTTTACGCTTGCACATCAAAAGTTAGTGTGTGTGTGCGTGTGCGTGTGTGATCTTAAACTGGGGAAGAAAAATCAACCAAATGGAACAAAGTTGTTTACGCAATCGTGTAAGCATTGTTTATTCCTTGATCATTTTTAAAATCACTCAACCGTTTATACACCGTAAATCTTCATTGCAAAGTCGTTGGGTCCAATTCAATGTGGTCCGTATTAGATGAAACCACATATATTTTACCATTCCTTTTATTGATGTTGCTATTGATGTATTTTTGGCATCCGACCTGTTTACATACCGGCTGTTGTGGTGCCCGTTTCCCTCAGCATACATTTGCATCATCCTCCCTAATACACAATCTCCATCCAGCCATCTCTGGAGACACAAATTGCTGGCCTGAGAAGGGCTGGTCATAAGTTCTAGGCTATTTCCTGTTGAGAGCACTAAAAATAGCAACTTCACCCTAAGAAGAATCCCAATGTTTTTTTGTTCGGAAGCCGCTTTTCCCCACTTCCCTCCTCTTCTCTCATAGTGCTCTCCCACTGACAAACCCACATTTATTCATTCATTCATTCGTTCATTCATTCTTCGTTTCTTGCTCTGTCTCACACCAACACTACGCAGATGTAAACATTCCCAACTGTCCAAACAAACCAACAGAGAAAAGCTATCTGCCATCGGCTCCTGCACCGCCTGCGGCGGCGCTAGCCCGGCTAAGGGACTAGCTTAGCTTATCGTGAGACAAACAAGAGCGCAGCAGCACATTCGGCGGGGGGACGTAGGAGAGTCCACAGTATAAACACCAGCCGCTGGGAGGGCCGCTGACGTCAGCCCTGGGCCCACTGTGGGGAGCCCAAGAAGAGTGAGTGTGTGTGTGTGTGTGTGTGTGTGTGTGTGTGTGTGTGTGTGTGTGTGTGTGTGTGTGTGTGTGTGTGTGTGTGTGTGTGTGTGTGTGTCTTCTCTTACCTCTGAACTTCTTCGGGGGGTTGTTGAGGTCCCCAGCATCGGGCTGCACCACACAGCGGTCATCCACCAAGCTGGGGGGGGGGGGGGGGGGGGGGGGAAGAAAACAAAACACAATCTCACTCACGGGACAACAACATGAGACGTTTCATGAGACACCATCTCAATATTTTATTCAGATACATAACCTGTGACATAGAAAGCAGTGTGTGTGTGTGTGTGTGTGTGTGTGTGTGTGTGTGTGTGTGTGTGTGTGTGTGTGTGTGTGTGTGTGTGTGTGTGTGTGTGTGTGTGTGTGTGTGTGTGTGTGTGTGTGTGTGCGCGCGCTTTGACCTAAAAAACCCTAATGAAATAATTGTCAGAAACTCAAGAGCAATTTCTGGAATCAAATTTAGCTTTTACTGACTTAGAATAACACTGGTCTGGCCCAGGGCCAAGTCCCACATCCATTTCAGGTCTTTTTTTCCCTGGGAAACGTCTACATTTGTCCAAACAGACCTGTTCCCTCCTTAGGTTTTTGTGCAGTACATCATCTCCATGAAGAATGTGTGTGTGTGTGTGTGTGTGTGTGTGTGTGTGTGTGTGTGTGTGTGTGTGTGTGTGTGTGTGTGTGTGTGTGTGTGTGTGTGTGTGTGTGTGTGTGTGTGTGTGTGTGTGTGTCTGTTGCTGCTGTCACTGAGCATTGGTCATTGTCGATAACATTAGCTCACTAGTTCCATAAGCGGGAACGAAGAACGAAACCTGCTCTTGGTAGCATTTCCTGCGGAGAGCTCTGTTCTGAGAGCAACGACTCAAACTCCCTTCTCTGGTTACGTGCGTCGTCACCGATGGGGGAGTGTTTCGATAGACTAGTGAAACAGCAGCCGGTCGAGAGATGAAGGTGATGCTGGATTAGTGCGCTTTGCGGTTTCCTGTAGGTCCCTTCTGTAATCTGAAGAATGTCGCTGAGTCGGTGGTTTGACTCAGACACACGCATCCAGGTCAACGTGGGAATGGTGTGCGTGTGCGTGTGCGCGTGTGCGTGTGCGTGTACTGCACTGTAGGTGGGAAGCTCTGGAAAGGCCACAGAGCCTCTGTTGTGACTCAGTCTTTACTGGAGTCCATTGATCATGAGCAGAACACTGAACAGAGCCCTGCGTTACCACCATCGTTAGCAGCCCCATTACCACACAACCAGCAGATAACGCACATTAAAAGTTAGTTAGGTCAGTATTGACAGCTCTGTCTAACAAAACTGTGTGTACGTTTGAATGCGAGGCTAAAATGTCATCTACAATAACTCACATTGGATTAATGCACAAGGATAATTGACTTGGAAGAGACCAAAACTTATTGTATTCCAATAGCGCCGTGGGACAGATATGCCGGCCTCTTACAGATGAGCATGTGTAGGTGAATGGATGAGCAATACAAGTGTTCCCAGATCAGTATAAATAAAGCAATTGGAAATAGCTTACGTACACACCAAAGGTTTGTTTTTGTTTCCGCCACACACACAGATGCACGCACGCCGCACGCCACACACACCTTATCTTTCCATGTTTACTCCCATGCTTCATGAGACACTGTCTAGCACTATCAGTGACTGCCACCCATGGAAAAAGTGCCAGTTCCAACTAAGGCTTGTTCCCATCCCCTTTGTGCCTAGCTGGGAAACGCAACAGTTTATATTTATTTGTTTCCCCAACTTAACCTCACTCCATTACTGATCACACGAGTGTAAACAAACCCCAGCCACACTCACACACACACATACACACACAAACTCAGACGCAAACTCACACTCAAACAAAAGCGGGCGCGAGAGCCCTCATCATAGCCAACCGTGTCCATGACTCCACCAAACCCTTCTCTTACGAGTAGAAATTCTCGGAGAAGATGGCTTTGATTTACCGCGGTTTGAATTCCCTCCAGCAACACAGCACAACACCAAACACTGCCCACCCCTGCCTATACCGACGGAGGGCCAAACAGGAAGCAGTCCCACACTATGAAGATGAAGACCACCACCCCCCCACAGACCGGCCGGGTTCGGTCCCATACATACCCCAGAGTGCTGATGAAGCCATTGGTGGACCCTTCAGCGTACAGGGAGCAGATGTCCCCGATGTGGAGGAAGCTGGACATCTTATCCGACATGTCTCCTCACAAGCCCGCAGCCACCACCTGCATGGATGGAGAGAGACAGAGCAGTCATTGTACTGTGGCTAACACTACTCGTAAAGGTCATATGTAGAGGTGACCCCTGCATATTACACTCTGTGTGTGTGTTGAGGACCGGCCCACGGTCGGCGTGCACTTGTTGATGTTTTCTATGTTTGCGGTTGGCTTTTCTGTAAAATCACATGCAAAAGTTAGCACCGTTTTCCATACGGTCGTTTCGGTCATGCTTTAAAAATAGATGGTGATTACATTCCCAGCTCTAATGGCAGGGCCTTCACGTCGGTATATATTAACGTGCGTTTGGAGACATGACCATAGTGGGCCACTTGAAGCCTCAGCATAAACATATAAATAACCCCCCCCCACACACACACACACACACACACACACACACCCCATCATCATCATCATGATTTGCATGAGAGCAGTGTGCAGGGAAATATCCGGATGTCCAGGTAGTTTGCCTGTTGCGCTGCCTGCTGTGGGCTAGACTGTTACTGATCGGATGTCAGTCAGCCATAGAGACACAGTACAGTTATACGCCTTACTAGATATATATATATATATATATATATATATATATATATATATATATATATATATATATATATATATAAGGCAGAGCCGTTCGGTTCGGTCGAAACATGACTACTTCATCATTGTGTCAATAATTTGCCGGCCTGTTTTTTTTTTTAGCTGAAATAGGCTACTCATAATCAGATGCGGATGAGGTTACGCCGCAGTTCATTCATTTTAAATGATTGATTGAAGGCAACAGTTTCGTTGAGGGACATCAGACACAAACTGCTGCAAAG